>JAWWMW010000437.1:0-17051 GCA_035048345.1 Echeveria elegans
ACCACCCCCTCCACCAATTGAATCATTCAAGCTTTCTGGATTGGACTCTACTGCCTCTGCCTGGGGCCATCTTTTTTCCATACATTATTTGTCCTTGAAACTTGAAAATTAACTCAGACTGCCACAACCCCACAGTGTGATTCTTGGTGACAATCTAAATTATTTATACAACTGTTTTTTATCCCTGCATTAATGCTTGCTAAAATTATCAATATCTTCTTTTGTGTTTTCTAGTATTAGCTCTTCTCAATCTCAAATATACTTAACACGGTATTAGATTATTTTCTATCAGAAAAAAACAAGTAGTGCCAATAATATGAAGAAAAAAAGAGATTTCTGCCAGTGTAAATTATTATTTTTTGTTTTTTAATGAAAGGACTCATCAAAAGCAAAAACAAAAAAAAAGTTACCAAATGAACGAACGGGCACCTTAACATTGTTTTAAACAACCTCTAATATTTTCAGCTCGCAATTATGAAAAATATAACTTATTCGAACAACGTTGGTATGAAATAATTTAGAACGGAATGAAAATACGAATATACCTAAATTTCGTTCTAAATTCATCATTTCATTACATTTCAAATGATTACATTCCAAAAATAGTGAACAGTTTTAATTTCAATCTAACTCAAGTTTATTTCTAGACATTCATTCTACTTAATATAAAGTGGTTTTCAAATCAAACCGCACTGCACTGAATATGTAGTGCAAGCGCAACAGATTTGCGGTTTCAATAAATTCAATTTGATTTATGGTTTCAAATATACTAGTAAACATGCCACAGTTAAATTTGTGTGTATAACGTGGATATATGATTAATTAGGGTGGTGATATGATTAGTTAGGGTGGTTTTAATTTATAAGGGTATTTTTGAAAAAAATTGTGGTCAGTTCCATAACTGTCACTTGTGCCTTGCACTTTAGTAATACTCTCTCTGTCCTCTTTTGTTCTTCCTATTTTTACCGAACCGTAGCGCGCCCACTCCCACTAAAACGAAAACACTAATATAACGTCAGCTAAAACTTTTAAATAGTATAAAAATAATTAATTAATTATCAACGACATAGTAAACGAAGAATTAATAGCTTATATCGTTTCACAAGTCACTTATAATTATGAATATTTATGTTAATTTATTAGTATAAATGGGCACGATTATTAGAGCGAACTCGACCTGAAATGAATTTGCGAGTTTGGGTGATCAGTGATGATGACTCTCTACTAAATCAGCTTTGACGAAAACGACATGAATGATACTAATCTAATAGAGCGTTAAAATAGTATTCCCTCCGTCCTAAAATAATTTTTCTATTTGAATTGATGACACGATAATTAAGAAATAATAAGAGTGTGAGAGTAAAAATAAGAGAAAAGTAAATAAGAGAAAAATAAAATAGGAAAGAGAGTATATTGTGAAAGTGAATTAATTACCATAAAAAAAATAGAAAGAATTTTAAGAGATATTTAAATAGGAAAATAGGAAGAACAAAAGAGGACATAAGTTATAAATTTGCATATTGATTAAATTAAAATAAAAAGGATAATGAACAGCCCCAGGAATAGCCCAACCAGACAAATATAGAAGCATGCTAAAAACAATTTCAGGAAATACAACACACGCACTCATCATCATCATCATCTTCATCTTCTTCTTCTATTATTCTTCCTCATCGTATCGATCGCATCAATTAATTCAATGGCGACGACGGACGTTATGTCTCTGAATCATCATCCATCATCGATCAGCACCAGCAGCAATGGAAACGGCAACGGCAGCTGTTGTAAGAACGGACCAGGTTACGCTACTCCTTTGGACGCCATGTCTGGCCCTAGAGAGTCTCTCATTTATGTCACTTGCGTTTACTCTGGTACTCTGTTCCAATATTTTTGTTTGATTAAACAATAAACTAACATATGATGTTTGTGTTTGGTTTTGAATCTGGTTGTTGTGAATTGTCATGTCCTCTCTTTTTTTTTAGTTTGTTTAATGTTTGATTTTGCTTTGTTGGGAATCTTTGTGTTTCTTGTTGTTGTTGGGAAGTTGGAATCGCCTTGAGATTCATAAGCTTGATTCTAATTTAATACTCCTGACTAAATGTTAATTAATTAACTAATTATGATTCTGATCTGCTCATTCGGATGTCAAAAGTATGCTTGATTTGAATCTGATGCATGCAGACCTCCTCAATCAACTCTAAATCTTTTGGATAGGCTACCGGGATCTTGTACTGCATGTATGCAGTTCAATTATCAAAAAGAAAATTGAAATCTTTCCAGACTGAGTCATTCAGATTTTTAATATGAATCAGAACCACATTGTGCACTCAACCTCCTGATTTGTGAATCCATCCGCAATTGGAGCCTCAGCCCTCATATATGGGTGATCTCATGGCTCATGCTATGTTAGTAGAATCCCACATTGGCTAGACAAAAAACAATCAGGGATTATTAGATAAATGACACTGGTCGGTTCTGGTGGCTCTTGTTATGTATGTTTGTAACTCGATGATAGTGATATGTTGAAAAATCGGTTTGTTTTGCGGCGGATGTGTTGACTGTTCTGCTGATGAGATTTGATGACTGGAGTTAAGGTATTATATGAAGTGTCTTTTTAAAATTAGAGTGTTGGCGTGGATTTTGTTAGGTACTGGAAGGGAGAAGCCTGACTATCTGGCAACAGTAGATGTTGATCCCAACTCACCTACCTATTCGAAAGTTATCCACAGGTTACCTGTGCCTCACATTGGCGATGAGCTCCATCATACTGGCTGGAACTCTTGCAGTTCTTGCTATACTGATCCTTCTGCATCTAGGCGCTTCCTCATCATGCCTTCTTTGATGTAAGCTATTAGTATTTTTCATGCACTTAATTTTTTGAATTTTGTGTGTGACAATACTTGAGATGAGTATTTCAAATGTGGAGATTGATCAATGATCGGATCATGCAGCTCTGGCCGCATCTATGTGGTCGATACAAGGGACGCAAAGGCTCCTAAACTGCATAAAGCTGTCGAGCCTGATGAGATCTATCAGAAGACTGGACTGGCATTTCCACACACATCTCATTGCCTTTCATCTGGCGATCTCTTGATCTCATGCCTTGGTGATAAAGACGGCAAAGCTGAAGGAAACGGATTCCTCCTTCTTGATGAAAATTTCAATGTCAAGGGACGGTAAGATATCTTTTCTTTTGCACTCACGAGTCACGACCACTCTCAAGTTAAATTTCAAATGAAAATAAGCAGAATACTTCTATTTAAAAATGCATGACTGGAATCTTCAGTTATTGGACAGAAGTTGAGATGTCTTTGTTATTAGGTGGGAAAAGCCAGGACACAGCCCTAACTTTGGGTACGATTTTTGGTACCAGCCTCGCCACAAAGTGATGATCAGCTCATCATGGGGTGCCCCTGCCGCTTTTACTGAAGGGTTTAACCTTCAGCACGTCTCGGACGGGCTGTATGGTAGGCACCTGCATGTCTACAGCTGGCCTGATGGTGAAAAGAAACAGACTCTGGATCTCGGTGCTACTGGTCTTTTGCCCCTTGAGGTGAGGATCATACTCCATATGAATTCAAATGCTTTTGAGAATACTCAAGCCAGAGTTAATGCCATTTAAAATTTTATTCTTGTTCGCAGATAAGATTTCTGCATGACCCTTCGAAGGACTCCGGTTACGTTGGTTGTGCCTTGACCAGTAACATGGTTCGATTTTTCAAGACCGATGGTGGTTCATGGAGCCATGAGGTACGGACCTTCGAGTTTTTACATGCGAATCCACCATGTTGTAGAACTAGTCGTGATGATGCTCCCCTGAATGATTTTGCAGGTTGCTATTTCAGTAAAACCTTTAAAAGTGCAAAACTGGATACTACCAGAAATGCCTGGGCTGATCACTGATTTCCTAATTTCGCTTGATGACCGCTTCCTCTACTTCGTCAACTGGCTTCATGGAGATGTCCGACAGTATAACATCCAAGACCCAAAGAACCCTGTCCTGACAGGCCAAGTATGGGTTGGCGGACTCATTCAGAAAGGAAGTCCCGTTTTAGCCGAGGGAGAGGATGGCAACACCTTCCAATATGAAGTCCCAGAGATCCAGGTACTTTTAATGCATTAATATTTTTACTCTTAAAATGGTTTGCATTGGTATAAAAGACTTTCTTTATATATCAGTTCGCACAAGTGTCGTGTTTTCTATTTAAGAACATTTTTTTTTCACATAGAAAAATACATGAGCTGAGGCTGACAGGTATCTGTGGTATGCAGGGCAAGAAATTGAGAGGAGGGCCTCAAATGATACAACTGAGTTTGGATGGAAAGCGTCTATATGTCACAAACTCACTTTACAGCACTTGGGATAAGCAATTCTATCCCAAGTTATTGGAGGAAGGTTCGCATATGCTGCAGATTGACGTGGACAGCGAAAAGGGCGGACTAGCGCTAAATCCCAACTTCTTTGTTGACTTTGGAACTGAACCTGATGGTCCATCGCTAGCTCATGAGATGAGATATCCTGGTGGAGATTGCACGTCTGACATATGGATTTGAAGTCATATCAACGGAATAAGATGTTAGCGTTCGTTAAGGTGCGCTTTAATGGTCTCGATGTGTAAGGCTTGCTGCTAGTTGAAAACTTATAGTTACGTAACTGTCGGTTAAATGTCAATTTATCGGACCATCTGTTCTTCTGTTCCTTCTGGTGTAAAGCACAAGTGCAATTTTGAAACATAAAAGTGGTTGTCAGCAATTTTCAAACATAAAAGTGATTTTTGACAAATGGACAATCATAAATTGAAAAATATAACTCAAATGCATTTAACGGTAACTTGACGGAAGGCATTTTTATGAGAAAGGATAATGTAACGGGCATGTGGTTTATGACAATTTTCAAATATAGCGATGATTTCTTGCCAAATGATCAAACATAAAGACGGTCCACACAAAAAATAGTGGTAGTAATTTTCTTCAATCAGTGCTATTTGAACCCACTTGAATCACATGCCAACAGTACTCTATTCATGCATGAAATCTGCATGCTTGCATTATTAGCTAGCTGATACAACTGTAAAGTAGCAGCAAAGACTTTCACCCCAAAACCAACACCAAGCGTAGAAAACTCAGCACCTCTCAATAAGGATGAATAACATAATCATGTGCTATGCTCAGCATCTCCATTTTCAACTTCTTCCACTTGTGGTCATTCTCTTTATAGTTTCACATAATCATGTGCTATGCCAACGTTGAAGAGTTTTTTCATGGAGTCTGAAATAAGCAGGAGATTTTTGGAGGCGCAGAGGAATTTCATCTCCTACCCAGCTATTCAAAATGATCGTCGATACTACTGCTGATTAACTACTAACTAGTGTGTGTGTTTAAATTCACCCCGGTGTCAGCATCATATTGAATTGCTTCATTTGCAGCCGTTTAAGTCATTACAGAAGTGTACCTATCGAAAAAAAAAAGGTCATTACAGAAGTGTGTATTAATTTGAAATATAATACTCCCTCCGTTTCAAAATATAGTCAACTATTCCTTTTTGATGTTACATACTTAAATAGGAATCAGTTTTGATAAAGTTTATTTTATTACCCTTGTAGTTAATGAATTAAATTGTTAGAATTTTGCATTAAATGAATGAAGGAAATGGAGGGTGCAGGCCGTTTAAAATAAAGTATTACTGTATAATATATTTAGACCTCATTTGGTATTGGAAAATATTAATTCCAAAACAAGTTTGCCTAGATAAAAATATAATTTTCTTTCATTTCATGAAATGACTCATTCTAATGTTGAAGAAGAAGCTGATTCCTCTCAACATAAGGTTTTATCCATTTCGAACAAAATCCCAAAAAAAATCTTATTTTAAAATTCTAAAATTAACTTTTCATTTCTATTGTATATATATCTAAATACCAACAAAGGCAAATAGTTTTTTCAAATAAATTATTGATTCCAACACCAAACCTATGAGTATACTAAATACTACACTAATGATTCTTAATTTCAACATGATTTCATTCTGAATCCGACATAACAAATTAGACCTTAAAGGGTATTAAGTTTCAGAGAAGTTAACAAGTTATGATTAACTTAGACATGTTAAGTTAACACGTCTTAAATTTGAGCTAAAAAAACAAACCCCTAAAAATATACTTATGAAATGATTCATATATTCATGCAAACGTTCATGGCATGCGACGAAGAACTAGCTATCCAGTATGGAGTACTAAATTTTTTTTAAACATGCGGATAATTAAAATGCATTCGTATAAATTTTAAACCATTGTCTCCTCCACCATACTATAAAAAGTTCAAATGTCACACCTCACTTCTCAGTCATTATCTGTTACGCAGTAGAATCAGACATTTACTTTAAAATTGAAATGACATCTTTTGAAAACTACTCCCTCCGGCCTGAAATGATATTCTGTTTGGGTTGATGATACGGTAATTAAGGAATAATGAGAGTGTGAGAGTAAAAATAAAATAAAAGTAAGTAAGAGAAAAATAAAGTGAGAAATAGAGTGTATTATGAGAGTGAATTAATTGGCATAAAAGGAAATAGGAAGAACTTTAAGGGACACCCGAATAGAAAAGTAGGAAGAACAAAAGAGGACAGATGGAGTAATTTTTAAGTTTCATCATGTGAAATCTGCAATTTGGAATTTTGGTTCATTATGTGGACTTCTGTGAGATAGCTTATAGGTGTAGATAAACCAGTTAATTCATTACGAAAATATGAAACACTAATTTAATTAATGATATATAAATATGAAAATTTTGATGGTTTCTCATTTTCTCCCGTTAATAATGATGATTCTCAACACGTTTACATAATTTTTGTTTGGACCTTTTAAGGCTTACTGTGTAAGGTTGTGAGAAGCAGCGTCGCCAGGGTTGCGTAGTAATGAATCCGGGGACGGGCCTCGTAATTGGCTTCGCCGTCGTCATAATCTGCAGTTTCACGAAATCAAACCAGATGAGAACACTGCATAACGCATCGAATCACCATTTGCAGCAGGTGAGAGTCGTTCCGGTTGCGGTGCGTGTGTGCGAAGATCTCGATCCGTCGAAGCTGCGTATATTCGTCATTTAGTATACACCGATCATCGGTACGTTTGCATTTCTCAGGAGGAAAGATAGACGTCGCGTAGGCCCAATTGTCACAACGTAGTGAACTGGGCCGGGCCGGGCCTAGAACTGTCCCACTGTCCGTGGATTCGAGAGTAAAACGCAGCCGTTTGAGTGTTTTTTTTTGCTTGCCCTAATAATGAAGCGAAGTCCAACGGCTATATTTTTTTTTGCTTTATATATAAATATCCAGGCAGACCGACCATACGACCACCAGGCACCAACCCTGCAGGGTTGTAGCCAGGGGCGGAGACAGGAGGGGTCGGGTGGGGTCGGCCGACCCTGGTATATATGTTGCTGTAGTCGTCCGCCCTGCGTCGCAGTCTTCGGCCGATTCTTCGTCGAAGTCGTCTTCTCCGTTTGCTCAGGTAGGTTTTTTTTTCTTCTTTAGTTTTAAACAAAACAACATCGTTTTGTTACTTAACAAAACGAAGTCGTAAAACTAAAGAAAAAAAATTAAAACAGACGGGGCTTTTGTGAGCAGCCGAGCAGGTCAGAGGACGGTCTAGGGCAGACCGCAGATGGCGAATGCTTGGCTCAAGCGTCAAGCACCTTGAATTTCGACAGGCGACTGCGCGACGAGGTGGGCTTTCGCGAGTCGCCGAGTAGGCCAGGTATAATTTTAAAACCATTCGTTTTGTAATTCCATTCTCAGACTGAAATATGTTTGTGATTTTTCTCTTCATCTGTAAATTTAGCGTGTTTTGTAACTGGTCATCATTTGAAGTAACTATTCCATCATCGTTTTCGAGGGTCATAAGCTTATTTTTATATCTAATGAGATGTTTTTAAATCTTAAGTATCAATTTCCTGATTAAAATTGTTTTTTTATGTTCATGCAATTAAATTGGTGCTTGATGGATGTTATTTGCCCCTCACAAAAACCCTCGTTTTATTCTTCATTGCCTATCATTTTCTGGCAACTATTTTACAAACAAGGCTAATCTTACCGATAGGAATTTGGTCATCGTGTGAGATTAGGTTTAGTTTTGAGATAATTATTGAATGTTTTGTTTTTTGTGAATTCATGATTAATTATTGATTGTTGAATGATTTTTGATGGTAGCATATCATTAATTGTTAGCCTGTATTGTCCGGAATTTTTTTTTCGGGGCGTTACCCCCGAACCCCTTATAAAGCCGACCCCACGTCAGGAAACTCCTGCCTCCGCCCCTGCCCATACCCTACCCTACCCGCCCATTTGACACCTCTACGTACATGTATATTACTTACAAAGAATAACCAGAATTGTAAAAGTAATTATTCTGAAGTAAATTCAAAGCTGTTTTGGTGATGAGAAGACAAGAAATTGAAGAAGAAGAAAACGAGACAAGATAGAGAAGAGCCATAAAGTTGAAAAGATATGCATCTACCTGCCAACACATAGTGTAAACCCGACGTATCGGCAACTTAGCAGTGTGGGTAAGGTTCATTTGGATGCGTGAGCTCCCCCAACCCAGACAATCCAACCTAGTACAAAACTAACATCATTTATCATACAATGATACAATACAGTATAACAAACTTTAAAGCTAGAGAGCACCATAACACCTGACCTGAAGCTTGATAACAGTTGCTGTAAACTCATGGATTCTTTCAATTATTTCAATGGTAATGGCAATTCTCTTTTCGTTTTTGCTATGTTTTTAGGCTCAATACCAATTGATATATGGTTGCTTTTGATTCATAATTCTGAAGGAATGATATCCTGGGGTCGGATCCTATTTGCAACTGAATGCCTATAAGACCAAACTTCAGTGAACGGCATGAGTTTGTTGGTACATCTATGGCCAACATACCAGCTGAAGTCACGGTCGATGCGCACTGTGTATTTTCAAGACCTTGGTTTTCTCCGATATTTCACATTTGTGCCTTCTAGTTTTAAAGTTTACAATAGATTCCCATTACAAACTGTAAATCTCAAATTGGCCTCAATTTTCAAGTTCTGAATCACTTCGATTAGTCCACTCCAGTTTTACCCGATTTCGCAACGACCCTGAATTTAGGGTTTTCTTCAACCACTGAGTCCCTCTTTCACTGATTCAGGTAAAAATTATCCCTATTCGCCTCCTCTCATATCTAATTTCGTATCGGATTAGTGCAATTCCGTACCATATTGATCAAGCTTGTCGCTGAAAATCGACGATCGGTACTTGTTTGCAAAAATGATTACTCAACTTGAGCCGTTGTTTTTGATGCTTGATTATTGTAGTTTGAGCTTCTTTTGTGTTACGTATGGTTCAACATCAAATGACTGGTTTAGTGTTGACAAATTTTTGACTTCTGGATTTGACTGAGTAATGACTGTTTTGCTTACTTGATCTTTCAAATTTGAGAAAATCCAGTGATGACATTGACTCTTTTAACTTTCATTCGGATATAGAAGATCACATGGAAAAGAGTTTATTGGATGGATAGAGACATTGTTACCATTATATTTGAGTTATATAGAAACAAACAGTCATTGCTAGTAGTTGATGTTCTGGTAAGGGGATCTCTAGACCTCAATTCCAACTTCTTGTTGTTGCGTACTATTTAGGCGATTCTCGGGCTTCAGCTGTGTTGTTCTGCGGATGAAGTGATAGAGTCATAAGTTTTTAATTATGCTCGCGATCCGGTTAAATTTTCATCTGTCCTGTTTCAGATATTTGGTATCATAGAAAGAGTTTTAGTAGACTGTAATTTACTTTAAATCTGTTTTTTTCTTTCTTTATATAAGTGTTATGTATTTGAATTGAGATATTTTATATGATGCTGGGATGATATATTTCAGTTTATCATGACATTCTTTTGGGATGATGTATTTCAGTTTAAGAATTATTCCTTGATATGCTTCATTTGTCAGCATAACTGAATAAGTAGTGCCAAACAGATTTTTAAGATACGGAGGGTTTATTATGCCTCCTACTGCTCCTTGGGACTTCAGAGTTTGTATGGGTGGCTGATCGATTTCTCGCCGTTACATACATTGCAATGGTAAAGGGAAAGCTTATTCTGATTTGCCAGTCTGGGGGTGAATTTGTAAAGAAGGATGATGGTTCCATGATGTATACCGGTGGGGATGCAAATGCAGTTGATATCACTCGTGAAACCCCGTTTGAAGATCTTAAGCGTGAGCTAGCTATAATGTGGAAACTGGACCCCGAAACTGTGTCGATGAAGTACTTCCTTTCTGGAAACAGGCGGACACTCATTAATCTGAAAAATGACAAAGATCTGAAGAGAATGATGGAATTTCACAAAGACTCTGTCTCAACTGATTTTTTTGTGTTTGGAAAAGAAGGTTTTCCTCAAGATGCTGGGAACAGCTATGCTACCAGGTAATTTCTTCGTTTGTTCCGGTTAGTAGCTTCTTTCTGGTATTTTCTCCAACCTATAAAAGTTAGCATGCTGTTGTTGCTTTGACTCGTGTAAATACCTTATAAACTGTCTAAAATCAGAACAGTAATTAATGAGTATGATACAGGTCAAGTGAATGTAATAACCCATGTCACAGTGTTTGACTTATTTATTCCTAACATTTATGCATACGTGCAGCAGGGGAAAAGGCATAAAAACTGCTAAAAAAGTCAGCAAAGTTTGTGTTTCTGCCCCCATGCCGTTCACAACTCCGATTAATTCAGTCTCTGTCCCAGATATTCTTTCTGACGCCTCTCCAACTTTGATTGATGTCTCAATATCATTGCCACATGAATTACTAAGGGGTAACACCGTCCAAGATGTGAGCTCATTTTCCATCCTGGCTGATCTATATGATGAAAATGAATCATCTGATGATTCGCTTTATAATGTACCAATTAAAAGTAATGCATCTCAGAAACGAGTTGCAACAGTTTTAAACGATTCGCCTGCCGATACAGTTAAGAAACGAAGACGTGCTTCATCCTGGAAAATCGGTGCCGATTGTTGTCTTACAATTGCTGACCCTAATTATGATCTGGGTATCGAGGAACTAGAAAGACAAGAAGAACCACCCGGTGAAGCTGGAATGGATATGCCTTCTAACCTTGTTGATTCAGTGGATAATTCGCTAGAGAATGTGGTTTCATCTCGGAAAGATGGTATTGTTGGCGTTGGTCAGGAATTTAAAAGTGCGAAAGAATTTCGAGATGCACTTCAGAAATATGCCGTTGCTAATAGATTCGTATACAAGCTGAAAAAGAATGACTCTAGTCGTGTAAGTGGTAGATGTGTAGTTGAGGAATGCTCATGGGCGATTCATGCATCCTGGGTCCAGTCCTCTCAGGTTTTTGTGATTAAAAAAATGAATAACCTGCACACTTGCGAAGGAGAGTCTTGGAAGTCAGCCCATCCAGGGAAGAACTGGTTGGTCAGCATCATAAAGGAAAAATTACATGATACAGTACACCCTAAACCAAAAGAAATAGCTCAAAGTTTATTTCATGATTTTGGAATCCAGTTAAACTATTCACAAGTTTGGAGGGGTATCGAAGACGCTAGGGGGTTGCTTCAAGGCTCTCTCAAAGAAGCTTATAATCAGCTGCCTTCGCTATGTGATAGAATTGTCAGCAAAAATCCTGGGTCTATAGTTAAACTCAAAACCCATGATGATAAACGATTTCAGAGACTGTTCATATCTTTTCAACCCTTAGTTGTTGGTTTTCAGAATGGTTGCCGCCCTTTAATTTTCCTGGACTCTGCATCTTTGAAGTCCAAGTACCATGAAATATTGTTGTTCGCTAGTGCTGTAGATGGAGCTGATGATTGTTTCCCAGTTGCATACTCCATCGTTGATGAGCAGAGCGCTGACAACTGGCTCTGGTTTTTGCAGCAACTGAGATCATCTATTTCAACTTCACGGCCCATTACATTTGTCTCGGACAGAGAATTAGGATTGGCAAAATCAATACGTGAGGTGTTCAATGATGCATGTGCTGGCTATTCTCTGTTTCACCTCTTGGAGAGCTTTAAGAAAAGCTTAGTCGGTCCGTTCAAGGGAGACGGTAAGGGTTCACTTCCTGGATATTTTATTTCAGCAGCGCAAGCCGTTAGAGTAGATTGTTTTAAGAAAGCTACTGAGCAAATTCGACAAGTATCTTCAGCTGCTTATGACTGGGTAATGCAAAGTGAACCAGAGTATTGGGCAAATGCACAGTTTAATGGCGAGTGCTTCAGCCATATCACATGTAAAGTTGGCGCAGAGTTCCATTTGAATTTGATAAATAAAGTTCGGGAGTTGCCCATAAATCAAAAGATACCTGCATTCACTTCTCTTATATTTGACTTGATGAGCAGTCGCCTAACAGATTCGAACAAGTGGACCTGTAAGCTCACACCACCCAAAGAAGAACTGTTAAGGGCTGAAGTCACAAAGTCTCTTGGTCTTAAAGTGTTCCATTCATCAAATATCGTGTCTGAGGTGCATGAGGATGGTAGCAATCATGTAGTGAATATCGACACTAGAGACTGCACCTGCTTTGACTGGAGAAAATCTGGGTTACCATGTCGTCATGCAATAGCAGTTCTTAGTTCTAAAGGCCTGAACATATACAATTACTGCCTGCATTGGTTCTCTGTTGATACCTATCGCTTAGCTTATGCCAGCTCCATAAATCCTCTTTTGAGCACTGAACGTCTCTCACTAGAAGAAACAGATTCTCCAGTCCAGGTAATTCCTCCAGCTACAGCCCCTGCTCGACAACCGAAGCAGGTCAAAAAACTGAAAGAGCCCAAAAGAACAGTGGTGTGCACCAATTGCAAAGAACCGGGGCATAACAAAGTAACCTGCATGAAGAGTTGAAAACCAGGTATTGTTATATAACTAGTTTTCTTTGTAACTATATAAAGATTTCATATGTTCAGACAACCATTGGAGCCTTGTAAACTAAATAACTTAATTAAACTGTCAATTGAAAGTTCTCATTATGCCATGCCCCATCTTATTTTGCTTCCGGATGTAGTTTATATATGTTATTAAAGCACTTGATCTGCATGCCCTCAATTATCTTATATGTGGAAAAGCCTTTTTAGGGATGATCAAACAAACACTCGCCAACTTTTCAGTATACCAAATATTCCCTCTAAACAAACGACAAAGGACAACGATACATGAAACCACCAAATATGTTTTTGTCTGAGCTCGAGTCCAAACACTTGCATCTAGAAACACTAAATACATCAGGCACTGTGCCAACAGTCCAAATCCATCAAACTGCAGATCTCAGCCTAACACAATGGAGAATACTGATCAGATAGTACTAACCAACTTTGCTCAACATTTGTCACTGACTGAAGCTGATCCACCTCCAAGGTTCGTCATCAATCAATCCTCATATCCCAACGTCCACTCTTCTTCTTTATCTTCTCCTTCACTAGGAAAGATCCCAGTTATTGATATAGGTGTCCTTGCATCACTCAATTCATCTGATGAAGCCCGCCGTGAGGTTGAGAAACTGCGCTCTGCACTCTCGTCTTGGGGAACTTTTCAGGTTACTACTCTGTATGCTCTTTGATTTTTTTACTTTATTTCTTTAAAGACTTTGGATGCAACCTCCTTGATGCTTTGATTCAATTGTAGGCCGTTAATCACGGGATTGGAGCTTCATTTCTAGCTGAAGTTCGTAGTGTGGCAAGGGAGTTCTTTGCTCAGCCTATGGAGGAAAAGATGAAGTCAAGTCGACAAGTGAATAAAAGGGAAGGGTATGGGAATGATATCATTGTTTCGAACGAGCAGGTTCTTGACTGGACGGATAGACTTGTTCTCAGCATACTCCCAAAGGACACGAGAAACCTCCATCTTTGGCCAAAGCACCCTATTCGCTTTAGGTGCTCATCTTAACTACTTACATTTCCTTACAAAATGTCTTTGAAACTGAAACAATATATGTTGATATTCTGCTGCTGCAGTGAGATTTTACTTGAATACACTACAAAGATAAATTTCATAACTGACGTTGTCATCAAGGCCATGGCGATATCTTTGGATTTGGATGAAAATAGCTTCTTAGATCAGTACGGAGAGGATGCAAGGATATTGGGGAGGTTTAACTACTATCCACCCTGCTCAAAGCCTGATGCAGTCCTCGGTCTCAAGGCTCATACTGACGGAACAGCCATTACGGTCTTATTGCAAGATGATGTAGTTGAGGGTCTGCAGATCATGAAAGATGGACAATGGCTCAGAGCTCCCATTGTCCCTGACTCCCTCATTGTCAATCTCGGCGACCAAATGCAGGCATGGCAATTTCTATATATGCTTGTGATGCACTCTCTAAAATATGAAATGAAGTATTTCTTAACTGTTTGTATTTTGTTGAGGAAGATAATGAGCAATGGAATATTCAAGAGTCCATTGCACAAGGTGACGACAAGCTCGAATAGAGATAGGATATCTGTGGCCATGTTCAAGGAGCCTGCAGGTGGGACGGAGATTGGACCGTTGCCTGAACTGGTTACCGAGTCAAGGCCGAAACTATACAGAAACTTGAAGGACTATGGAGCCATCAACTTTGAGTGCTACCAGAAAGGAATAGTTGCTCTTGATACTGTCAAACTCTGATTCTTTTCTTGTGCCTTAGCAATGGGTCTTCTTCAAGCATCACTCCAGATGTACCGCCTAACCAAGAAAACTTCAAATTAAGAAACACTTATTATAATTTATATAAAGAAATTAAGTTATCAGAATATTTTTTTGGGGGTGATGATGGATGGTTACCCAATACAATTTACATTGTATATTCTAATCAAACATAAGATCGCATATGAACTTCTCTATAGGATAACCCTTGCTTGAATCTTGACACAATAATCCCCCACTCGCTTTTCGTGAAAGGAAGGAAAGTTATGTCACAACAATCATAATACAACTTTCACACCTCAAAAGATGGGGAAAATGATAAACTTTCTTAAATTTTCATGAAGAAATCCATAACAACTGAATAAGTAGGAGCGACTGGCGGTTCTATTGATCATGAGATAAAAATTATCTTTTATCTCGCAGAAGGTTCTGGCGGAGGGATTTCTATTACGGGATGACTAGACCATCATTTTATTTCTATTTGTATTTGTCTTTTTGAGTTATAAGAAATATAAATAAGTTATCAGTTCGAGTGATATGATTACATGATAATAATTTTAAATTTTAAAAGTTATAAACTTAATTCATCAAAATTATATTATCTATACATATAATAGAATTTGTATTATTTTATCTTCATCATCAACACTTATACAATCACGAAAATACCCATTTTTCTATCACTTATTACAAACTATGTCATCAATTCCGTATTTGAATATATTTGACCGGATAGATTTTAGGGTTTATTAGCAAAAACCACCCGTAAAATACGAGTTTTTGAATTCGCCACCCGTAAAATATGATATTAGTCAAAACCACCCACAAAAATATTGTTTTTAGTAAAAGCCACCCATTTCACTTTAATTAACTTTAAAAAATCAAAAGAATTATCAAAAAACTTAAAAAAGTTCCAAACTTTATAAAACAAATATGCAAAATCCAACCATTTAGTGGTATTTTTATTACAAAATTATATCATACGAATAATTTTGTATAAATTTTATTTGATATTTCAAAAGTTTACAAAAATATAACAAAAAAATTTATATAAAATATATATAAAATGTTCAATAGTTGACCATTAGTGTTTTGTAGGACTTCCTCTTATTTTATACGAGTATTGTTTAAGTTAAATGTTTGTCCGTATCTCGTATACAAAACAATAAGATGCATAAAAAAATCCTCCCCATTTTTATAAGTAAAAATACAAAAAGACGGAATCAGAATAAATATTTGAAAAAAATATATTTTCCGAAATTATCTGTATGATTTTATTTTTTAAACCACTATTAAAATCAGTATATTTTTCAAAAGTCATCCTTCCAAACTAATCGAAATATACGATGAATTCAACTGCACTGAGCGCGAAAATGAGTTTCATTGCAAATAAATTGTTCTCACCAGATTTCACCTAACTATATTATGAAAAATAAGTTTCAATGAAGTTTTATTGTATAATTTAGAAGTATGTGACTTCTGAAAATATATACTGATATTATGAATAGTTTTAAGAAAAGTGATACTCCGTATATTTCATTACCAGAGACTTGGTGACGGTTGGAGAGGCGCTTGCGATTTTGGCGACTTCCGCCAATCTCCATTTTTTTCACCCATCTTTGTTTTTTTGATGATTGGTGTTTAGGGGGATGGGATGTGGCGTTTGTACATTTTTCAATTCCAAAGGGGATAATCGTTTGAGGTTCCTGCGTAAGTCATCAAATAAACATGAAGAAAACTTCCATGATGAGCCTCGTTCCACACCGAAAGAGAGATCCCGTGATCATCAACCATTCCATCCACAAGTCTCACCAAATCTCGATCCTGACAGAATTTCTTGCGGCAACACCAAATGTCGCAACCATTCAAAGGCGTCTCCGCTCCTCTCGCCCTAATTATCAAGATTGCAATTGCTTGACAAGAGTTACAAACGGAGATGCTTCAGATCCGCTTCGTCGGTGGGAATATGGTGTTCTAACGGATTGATTCGAATTGGAATAACTGGTTACTGTTCTTCGTTAGTCCGTTAACGTGGAATCCAATTATTATTCTCTCCTCGTCTGTGGCAAAATCTGTGGAAGGGTGAGAGATTTTTATTTCTTTCATCAAATGCGGCGTAATTCTGCACTGAGTGATATGTTGTTTATTTACTGGTTATTTATTTTTCTTATTTTTAAATGTTTTATTCATGAAAGGCGATTTTTCAATTGTAATAATTATTTATAAATCTGTATTTCAGGCAATAGTCCGATATTATATATTGTTTTCATTTTACGAGAAATTTCGAAAAACAAAACCCTTCATCTTCCGTGAAACCCAAAGCTCTTCTGATTCTCCCAATCGCTGCTGGATCGATTCGCGTAGAACCCAGAAAAAG
>JAWWMW010000439.1:48165-58671 GCA_035048345.1 Echeveria elegans
TGGGCCGTTGGCTTTGTGATGGGTCTGCGCAGGTCCCTGTGTTTGCCGCTTTTTCGAAATTTTAACAGTCAAATCACTCTTTAACATAAATACAAAAGTTACAGTATTTGGAATCAGCTTTCTAACGCAACTTGTTTCGTCTCAATCGAACTATCGATGCTCTTTATAGGAATTTTACAAGCTCAAAAGATCCTGAAATATGCAGAATTGCTCATTTTGCTTCTAATAAACATCAAAATCTATTATTGACGATAAATACTAAACATCCAGAAACGACGCCATGACCGCATACCCTCTCGATCACAACACATCACTCGCCTCGGTGAACGAGAAATCACCACGAGACGGAAGCGAATTTTGGTTTCCAGAAAGGACGCATCAAGCGGTGGTATTAAGGTCTGAAGCGGAGAAGACGAAATTGGGATGGAAGAAATCATCCGCGCTGTAAACACCCAAAATCCATCGGTAAACAAAGGGGATCTTTTGACGGAAATTACTCGTTTATCACGAGATGAAGTGACGATCAATGATTTACCGGACATTGTCTGGATCCTGGCACCGGCCGGTAAAGCTCTGATATGAGAATCTCGAAAGTGAAAGCGAGAGGAACCGTATGGAGTTGAAAAACGGAAAACGGAAAGCGACGACTGACCTGATTGAGATAATGCGGAATCCGCAGGTGAGAAGATGGTGACGGCTGGAAGGTTAGGGATTTGAGTTTGGGGTGACACGAATTCGACCATCAGCGCCATGGATGTGAAGCTAGAGTTGGTGAGGATCTTGGAGGCATCGGCGATCGTCTTCGCCAGAAATCAACACGACGAAGAAGATGATTTTCAGAAGCTGAAGTCTCAGAGCAGTCGGCACTGATGGAGCTTCGAGTTTCGAAATCGAGCGTGCTTTGTTGGCTTTGGTTTCTGAGCTGTTGCAGAGGGAAGCGGGAAGCACAAAATGACGAATTGCTCCTGGTTCCAATGGCCTAGTAGGTATACGTTTCGATTTCCTTCTGTCAAAATAATCCGTTTAGATAAACGGATTAGTAAAATTTAATAAAAATTTGTTTGATGAATTAATGAAATCCATTAATAAGTATAAACGAATTAATGAAATCTATTTATGTGTAAATAGATTAATGAAATCTGTTGGACTAAATGAATTCAATCAAATATTTAGGGCATTTTAATCTAATGGTCCAATTCATTTAATCTATTTACACTAAATGCTATAAATGGATTGGATCGTTTAATGGACAATTCATTTAAAATTCATCCATTTTGTCACCTCTATTCCCTTCCCACGATCGTTAGTACAACTTAATTTGATTAGTCTAACAAGTTGATTAGTTAACTATAACCTTGAAGTGCACCACAAGAATGGATTATAGGCTCCATGAAGGTGATGGGAGGGAAGCTGGTTTGTGAATTGTAAATTGATTGGTTCAAAAAGGCACTAAATTACACTACAAGGAATATCAAGCATTATTAGAATCATTGTTGGTTACCAATTAATACATAATGCGTACATGACATATGTAGAATGAGATTATATTCTGATAGACAAAATGCAATCATTTAGGAATCTCAAGTTATCATTGTTGGCTCCTTTCCTTTTAACTTGCAGGAGTTGAAAAACTTAACTTCCAAGAGCTAATCGAATTACTTGAAATCCAAGTTAAGTGTGTTTAAGTCGGAAAAAAAGGCGAGTCCCTTTTTTAAATTACATGCGAAACCAAAGTTGGTGTAAGTGTTACACCGAACTTGTCACGGTCTTCAGCATTGTCCGGATCAGTAGGGCAGCATTTTAAAAATATCAAACATTTAGTTTAGGTCTCCTTATATAGCCTCCCCCAGATTTCTACTATACATTTGTCATTTTTACAAGCAATGTATAGCTAGAGGTCTCTGATTCTGACTTGATCAAAGGAGTAGTAGGGCTTTGGCTGGCAAATTAAGCAAAAGACCGGTTAAAAGTTCAAACACAATTGATACTCCTATGATGTATAGAGGCATAGAGCGAGGAGGGTGTGTTGAGATCCATTTCTGTGTTTGAACAGAACAGAAAATATTACAGCATGATAGCAATCTGCAGGTAGCCCACAGAAACACACAGAAATCAAAACTTACATAAAACCAGCAGGTAAAAAAATCTTTTGACAGCTAGCTTGACAAAGATCAGTTTAAATTTAAATCAGAAAACCTACTCACTTACTCTACCACCTGTTTTTTTATTTGATTTTCTTCTTCCTCATGTTACCTAGTTGTCCTGCACTATGTTTTTGAATGCAAGAGCAAGAGTTTTTATCACCTGCTTGCTTTTCTTGAAGCATCCTATATAGAAGTACATCTTTTTCTCTGTTTACATATAATCATGCATATTGATATAACTTAGCTTGCTTCCAAAATCCCATGCAAGTATGCAGCTCTAACTTGTTACTTGTATGACTATATTCTTATTTCATCATATGTCTCTCTCTATAAATATACATATACCTCTCAAACTCAAAAGTTTTTCAATTCAAACAGATTGATCTCATTGTCTTCTTCTCTCTCTCTCTCTCCCCCCTTATAGTTATAAGAACAAGAGATTTGTGCTTTCTCACCAAATATATATTTGCTGTCATCAATTTTGCATCTTTCCAAAGCCTAGTAAATTAGTAATTTGGGAACTTCGTTACAAAAACTTATCAGGATGGGATTTCTTGACCACATATCAGCTTTGTACAGTTTCAGTAGGAGAAGGAGAAGCAAGAAGAAGCCAATGCAGGTGGACGCTTACTATCTATTCCTACTTTTATATTCATCTTTCATGTTTAGTTAACTCACACACACACACCTAACAATCGGATTCAAGCTTTTACTAGCTAGATATATGCTATTTGCTTAATCAAATGTTTCCTCTGGAGAGGTGAGAGTCTGACGATACTGTTGTTTTGCAAAGACTATTGACATCAAGGTGAAAATGGACTGTGATGGCTGTGAAAGGAGAGTCAAGCATGCTGTCTCCAGCATGAAAGGTTATTAGCCTTGCCTCTCCTTAACAACCTCTCTCTATGTCTTTACGTCTTGTTTTGATCACTGCTTAATTCGTGCATCACACTAAAAAAACCTGGATACACTGATTTTTGTTCATAGCACTTCTATTTTGTCTGTATAAAATGTTGTCATGAATTGATTGATGATAAGAACATGCATCAGACGACCATGATAACCTTGGTCAAAAGCTCTGTGGACTAGACATCATAATTTGGACTCGGGTTGACTCTTTTCAAACTAGCTTATGCTTAGCTATGTTCATATATTCCCTTGTGATGATGACTCCAATTTCCGATGCAGCTGCAAATTAAATAAGAGCCTTAAACATCACTTTCATTAATCATTGTGCTTGGCCTTAATGCAAGCATATACAGTAAAGTAGGAATTCGAAGTTAATATATACCTGCTTCAACAAGACAATGCGGTGACAAACCTGCTTCGTTAACTTCCTTTAAGCTTTAACTCATCATCCTTAGTAGCTCAACGGTTCAGTATGAGTATATTTAGTTCGTGACATGGTTGAGTAATGTGAATTAGCAGGTGTGAAGACGGTGGATGTTAACAGGAAGCACAGCAGGGTGACAGTGAGTGGGTATGTGGAACCAAACAAGGTGCTAAAAAGAGTGAAAAGAACCGGCAAGAACGCTGAGTTCTGGCCTTACGTTCCATACAACTTGGTTACATACCCTTATGTTGCACAGGCTTATGACAAGAAAGCTCCGTCCGGGTTCGTCAAGAATGTGTTCCAATACGCCCTCCCTAGCCCCGCCACGGCTTCTCATGAACGCGTAGCTACCCTCTTCAGCGACGACAATCCCCATGCTTGTTCCATCATGTAATCGCTTAATTAATCACGTAGCAACCAGTTGAGTTCAGTTCATGGTCTGAGGATATGCCATGTTGGACAAGTAATTAATTTATATCAAAAAGTTGAAACTTGAAAGTGCCTACTATTTGTGCTTATTCCAATTTTATTCCATGCATAGCAGTTAAGGTAAAGTTACGTGTGTTACTCATAAGAAATGTTCCATTTGCTAAACTATTCCTCAAATTACATAAACATGGAATTTGATTGAATCCCAAAAGCTTAATTTTCAACCAACATGGTTAACATGCCCGATGGACACAAGAGTCAAAGTTTGAAATCACGTGGTATGCACGTAACATGGTAAAACGGTCAAACGAAAAGAGACTGTGATTGGATTATGATACGCTTTTATTTATATCTTCCTTCGATTTTTTATATTCTTCTCTGTTTTGATTTTATTTTTTAAATTTCTAAGATACTTTTTAATGTCTCCATTCGATTCCCCTCAAATTTTTTTGATATATTTTGCATAATTTTTAATTTATACATAAATTTATAAAAAAATTATATTTTACGAAAAGAGATTGTGATTCCGACGGGATCGCAATACGAACATACGCTTTTATTTATATTTTCGTTTGATTTTTTATATTGTTCTCAACGTTTACTGTTCTGGTTTTATTTTTTAAATTTCTAAGATACTTTTTTTGATGTATCCATTGGATTTCCCTCAAAATTTTCTTTTGCATAATTTTTAATTTATACATATAAATTTCTAAATAAATATATATATATTTTTATGAATATGAATTCTATTATATATATCTATTCTTATAAATAAATAGCAAAACGAACCTAAAACAAACGTAAAAAGACATTATTACCCTTCATTACACAAATAAAATGACTAAACTATTCATTATCCATTAATCATCCTAAGTTCATACTTGAAGCTCCAAACTTTAAATACCATAAATAATCTGAAAAAAAATATTAAAAAAATAATCAAGTGGAGACACGGAAAAAATATAAGTAAAAATTATATAAAATAAAATATAAATTATTTAAAAATAAATATTTAAATAAAAAATTATGCGGAAAAGATTTCACACTTAAAGAAAATCGGATGAAAATACGAAAAAAATTGGCACTAGTAAATTATAATATTTTTTCCCTTTATTTCTTTTAAATTAAGAAAAATTGAGGAGCAGATTTTGGGGCGGAATGGAGAAATGACAGCATCAGCGGCGTGTCAGAGCCGTCCGTTTCTCCCTTTGCCGGCATTAAATTTAATTAAAACGTAATCCTGGCCGTCCAGCTACTCGACTCGCAAGGTCAGTTTTCGTTTTGTTCCACCGAAGTGGTCAGCTCTTCGGATCGAATGTGATGAGTCTGGTGTTGATGATTTTCCTTCGGTGTGAGGATAGGTGAAGAGAGACTACACAAGCGTGATGATTGTTCCGATCAGCGTCGTGGCATCAATAGACTGCTACGCCGGGGACGCTCTTCCAGTTGCTCGTTCCCTGTTTTCGGTTGTAGACTGCCTCATCTCTCACCCTAATGTAATCTACTGCTATTCCTTATCTCCGTTCAGTGCACAGAAGGGTAGTTTGGTCATTTTTCCATTATTGGGCTCAGGCCCATTGACATTGAATAATGCTGGGATTGTTTTGGTATTGGCTGCTCTGAGTTTTTATTTATATTTGTGAATAGCTTAATAAAGTGTTTTTTTTATTGACTGCAATTACTCTGTAGGTTCTTAATGCAGCAATGCTGTACTGGACAATGCCGATTGTGGTATATGTTGAAGGGTACGCGATGGACCGATTTTCCGAGGGATTGTCGGGTCTGAAGCCAGTTTAGCAGAACATGGTGGGTAATTGATATTTAGAAAGAAAAAAAACTCTTAGTATTTGTTTTAATGATTTTTTCTTTGAGCTGTGGCCTGTGTTTTCCCCCCTTTTCTATAATTTGATTTTTTGCAATGCCAAGAAATGTGAAAGCAGGTGAGGTTGGTATTAGATGCTGGGATGGAGGAAGAGCTTCGCCTTCGACATTTAGAGGTAGCTGATGCGACACGAGCATCACTTGGACTGCCTGTTGAGGCGTACACCATCACTGACACACCTTTGCTGGTAATTCTTGTAATCAGATGAACTGTATGTGTTTTCACTAAGATGAGAGTTTTCATTGTATAGAAGAAATGGCATAGAAAAGTGGCTTGATCCTGCAACCGGACAATCTACTGGGAAGATCAGACTCCCGGATTCATTGTTGAGAGCTGTGAAAAATTTAGGTGAACGGGCTAATGTCAATACAATTGCGCGCTTTCATGATGATAAATATGAGGATATTGATGGCTACAGGGAAGTAAAGGTAACTTATTCGCTTCACCACTGGCTGAATAGATCCGGCTCTCGTTTTATAGTGGAAATAAACTTATTTAGATGACAAGCATCTAATTGCCCGATGGCAAATTTATATAATTCTTGGTTTATATGTACGTCAGTCTTTCTGTAAAATTAATGAAGCACACTTTTTATTCCGCTCTTATCCAAGTGTTTTACTTCACTTAATGCTAAATGTTTCACTTAATGCTATATGATTAATTACTTTGGAAATTGAGTGATGTAGGGTTTAGACCTGATGGCCGGGGTGGAGGCCGTTATCAGCCATCTAGCAGTAAACAAATTTCAAATTCCTAGCGCCCACTCTCCTGCCTCAGCACGTCTTCCTGGCAGCCCATCTGTATGCCCGAAATCAGAAGCTGAAGAGGTATGTGAGGCCTCATATAATGTAAGACTATCAAATGTGCTTTGACAAGCGGTATGATGCTGGTTTTCCCATCAGCTCAAGCATGCCAACTTTCTGTATATATCTCTCTTTTCCTTTTTTTTCTCTTTTTTATACCTCCTCTCAGTGTTGCTGGTGACAGATAGGCTACTCATTCCTTCCATGCGTTCTTGTGAGACTAAGTAATGTCAAGAGACGCAGCGTCATTCTTCCGCGAGACGCGTGGAGGGGAGCTGGTGCTCTCGCTTTTGCTTGAGCCAGAGGGAACAACGTGAATGTCTCATATGGCATTGGAAATAATAATATGTTAAGTTCTACTCGTCAACTATAATATGCTTTGCTGCTCTACAGCCCTTATTAATTGCAGTTGAAGAAAATGATACATTTCTAGATGATACACATGAGAAGCTTGGGATCGAAGTGGTATGGTATTTCAATTTGATTTCAGACACTAATTTTTTCATGTAAAATTCCCGTAGTAGTATATAATGTTACTGATATTTGAACTTCAAACAGGTTAAGGTTTCTAACTGCTGGGAAGCCATAGGTGTCGTTGCAGCTCATAAGGCAGGAATAGATACAATGACACTCCACAGTCCACAGAAACGAGATTAAAAATATCCAGTGCACACCCAGTACATTTGCAAATAAACATGCAGTTCCAGGTCTCAAAGTTCTGTCGTGAGTCGTGACCAAACCAGTATGATACCTTAAATCAAATTTTATACATTTACCTATGGAAAATTTCCTATAATCATTCTTTTCACATTATGAAGATTCTTATCTTTGCAGATGGGGGAGGAATATGGTCGTGTATATAATTAACAAAAAAATAAGTTGAGTAAGATTATCTTAGATTAAATTTTTGACTACAACAGATGTACCAAACGAACAACGGCTAAATTAGAGCTGTTGATTCTTTGATAATCTTGTGTAAACTATGGTTTAGTACTATAATTGTTACTAGTAGTTGGAAGAAATTGAACACAGTCTACAGTATATGGTTTGTAATGCCTGATGGCAGCTGCTGCCTGCCATTGCATAACAAATTTGATGTGCTCATATGAATAAAAACTAATGAACCAATAAGGCTTCAGTGACCCTTGATGGATCAATTGATTAACTACGGATCTTCGCAGATTTCATAAGCTCGCTGATATGCAGCAACTTCTTTTTTTGCAGAACACAGATGACATATTTATGGATACTGGGCAAACCGTACCCCTTTATTGCAATGTGTAAAATGACAAAAGCACGGTACAAAAGAAAACATAGTATTAGAAACACTGAAAGGGTGTTGTTATGCTGGCTTTTTATTTTAGTTGGAGGATTACGATCTGCAATTTTTTTTTCTTCTTTCAAATGATGTTGTGTGTGGATGACATGAGTCGAGCACCTGTAGCCTTGCTATCATTTTGGCCCTGCGGAATTTATTGGAATACAGTTCGGTGTTGCTTTGTTTGTCAGGCTTGGTCAGAATATTGATTGCTGTCAACATTACCAGTTTTTCATTACATGTTTTCAAATATGAGATTCATATTAGTTTAGTTTGGGTCAGGTTTTAGCTGAACTAGTCTTATGACTTAACCTGATCACAACTACACTGAAAAGAACATTTCTGGGTATGGTCTGTAATTTATCCTTCAAGTCCAATTCACTTAGTTACCAACCAGTCTGACATGAGTTTCTACGTTTCTCTGCTGTTGATCAAATATTCATGGCCTCATTTTCACATAGGTAATCTTCACTAGACAATAAGTACTAAGCAAGTAGGCGGTAGCACATAATCTCAAATGCACCAGCATGATCGTGCTGTAAATACTTAGTGAAACAAGTCCTTAACTGGTAGCCTTTTATGTTTCCATTTAATATTTTATACTATCTTATTCGAACTTTCTAGTTTCCGGTGATGGTACATCTGAAAAGGTTGGGAAGTTTGATTCCAGCTATTGTGCGCCTCACGATTTATATTTCTGACTTTTTGTTGTTGCAGTATTTACCTTAAACTCCAAGAAATTAAAAATGCAGGAATTGGTTAAGGCAGTTAAAGATCCAGAAGTGGAGCTAGATAGCTGTGTCGCGCTTATACACAGGGCGGTAAGCAAACGGTAAGTGGGGTATAGTCACAGTCAGTCAGCCATAACAAAGGTAGGTAGGTGCACACACACATGCACTTCCGTGACTGTTTGGTTTTGAAGCCTACCCACCCATGTCTCCAGTTGAGGGTTAATCGTAATATGGATAAGGTTTATACAAGTTTATGCAACTGTACTTTCATTTTTGGAATTTTCTTATACAAAGGAAAAGTATATGTATTAATATATATGTGTCATATGAATTTAAGGTATATTATTATGGTCCTCTTCTGATACCAACTTTGCTCGAAAGCTACTATTCCTGATTCTTGTCATGTTTATACAGACCCCGTCAAAGGAGTTGCTGGTAATCTGGGATAAGCATTTGCTCAAAACATTGTTGTTGAGTATTTGTATTCCTCATTTCTATTATTACTAGTGTTTCTCCCGTCGTCCCGACGGGAATACGGGGACAGACGCTATTCTCCTTCCAATTCAATCAATTTCTCGCGATTCCGCTGCCCAAACTCCTCATCTTTCCTTCTCCTCAATTCCCATCCTCATTCCCGTCGTACCCATATGCAAACTCGAGGAAAAATTAAATAAATTACCATAATGCTATTAATGAAGAGTAAAATTGACAATTTACGTTTGATTATTCATCATTTTCCCTTTTCATTTATATGTTTAGATTTATCAAAGACTTCCGCTTAGAAAATCATGATGATCAAGATCATGGTAAGATGTTTGCGCGCCTTGGAATTCCACAATTAGTTTTCTTAATCCATTTTATTTTTTGGTATGTTGAGTATTTTCAACGCAGATGGAAATTTTGTTTAGTAGTTGATCTGTCATAACTGTGAATATAGTTGGGTGACTGCTATCAGCTAACTTTTAGTCTGGCCATGTGAATCTTTCTTATTCATTTATAAACTACTGTTTTTCTTTGAAGTTAAACTATCTTTTGCTTCCAAGTCAAGCAGCAGGCCTGGTACCAGATTCTCTCTGCTTAAAGAGGGTGTGAATTTGATCCTGAAACGGACAACAGTAAACTAATTAAGCCATATAAAATACTGAAGGTGAGGGACTAATCATATATCTAACTTTCAAGAAGAATGATAGCCATGTCTTTGATTAAGGATAGTTAATTTATTTACAAACTTGGATTTTTTCTGTTGTTGAAAAGATTGATTTGTAGTTATGGTGAATCTGGACTTTGTTGAGATCTTAAGCATTTGCAAATTATTACTTGTATCTTAAGTTTCAGGACTGATCACTGAACACCTTATTGGGCTTCTTATATATATAGAAAATATAGCTGCATGTTGTGTTAAGAGTGTTTCTTAATCAAAGACAGAATTAACAGCATCTTTTGATTTAAGTAAAAATTTAGGAAACAGTTCAGTAGGTTTCTGTATGGTAATTTAGAGATGTTATGCATAGCTGCTAGCTCACTCATAGTTCTTCACTTCTTCTCATGCAGAATCCATACACGTGACGCATGGGATCCTATCCATCAACACATAGTACGTTCTTGGGTGGTGTCCTGTCTTTTCATTAAAAAAGAAACATATGCGAAAAGGTACTCAAATCATCAATACTGCTGACTTCCCTTTGCTGACCTTTGATGAGTTCAAAGAGTGATAAGCCCATAAGAGCATATGCACCCATTGCCTTTATTCATGGATTCATGAGCATTATCCATGGATTCATGGAAAATTTTTTTGCACCCATTAATTTTCAACTCCATCAATTATTCATGTTTGATCAATTCATGATCATGGACCTCAATAATTCA
>JAWWMW010000439.1:74716-84787 GCA_035048345.1 Echeveria elegans
ATAGTGAATGTTTAGCTACTGAACTGAACTGAACTGAACTGAAATTAAATTAATGTCAAAAGAACAGAGCCTAAGTCTGACCATGTGAATCTTACTGTGTTTCTTAAAGTTTAAACTATCTTTTGCTTCCAAGTCAAGCAACAGGCCTGGTAGAAGATTCTCTCTGCTAATGAAGATGAATTTAAACATGAATCGGATGGCACTAAACTAAGTCATCCAAGTACATTGAGATTAGGGACTGAGCAGATATCAATATCTTAAGAAGAATGATAGGCATGTTTTTTTGGGGTTAAGGATGGTTAATTCATTTACAAACTGGACCCTTTTTTTTGTTGCTGAAAAGATTGATTCGTCTCTTTATGGCGAATCTGTTAAGCATTTGCCAATTACTAGCCCGTAAATGTATTAATTGCTTATAGAGTTTCGGGACTGATCATCGCTGACGCTGATCATATTCATAGTTTCTTCTATTTTTAACGCTTTGCTGCATGTTGTGTTTCGACGGTATATCTTAATCAAGACATAATTAAGCACATCGTGAATTCAGTGATTCAAGTAAAGATATACGAAACAGTTCTGCATGCATGTTTCCGTTCAGTAATTTAGAGATGTTAATTGTTAAGCATAGTTACTGTCACTGTAAGCTCATCCATGGTTCTTCTTGCTGTACAGAGTCCATACACGTGATGCAAAAGAGCCCATCCATCCACGCATGGTGTTGGGTGGTGTCCTGTTGGCTCGACTTTGAATGTTTGACACCGTATTATTAGTAAAAGAAAATCATGCGAAACAGTACTCAAATGATTATTACTGGTGAATTCCCTTTGCTGACCTTTGATGAGTTCAAAGAGTGATAAGCCAATAGCCACTGAACAGGTAACATATTGCATGTCTGTAATGGAACAGGACTGGACCTATATGTACACTGGACTGGTGGAAAGCTGAGGAAGCTTTTCGTAAGATAAAGTTTGCTTTTCCTATGGAGATTATCTGATGCGGTACTGTTGGGGAATCCTTTTTCATCAGCTAACTACCCACTTCTTTAAGATTTATGGAAAGTCATTAACCCGCATTGAACACAAGTTAATCAACGGAAATTTTCACAAAAACATATTTTCAAAAGAGTGTGGAAGGAATACATGTACAAGAAAAAACAATTCATTTGTATGCATCTGTTAAGCTTCTGAATTCGTCGTATCTCTCAAAATAAACTTCATATGTAAACTGGTGCCCCTTACATTCAGGTAACTGTGAGTTCTTCCACTGAATTTTGAGATTTGATTTGTACCATGCCTTTCACCTTCTGCAGAGTGCGTGGGTGTGTCTCTGTCATATTCATCAACTGCTACAGAGCTGGACAGCAGATACTTACAGTTGAACCTTTAAAGGTTAGTCCAAAATCCGATAGAACTAGGCTCAATTTTTCCTTCAATAATATTAATGATGTGAAAAAAGAACACAGAGTAGAAACCTATCGGTCAAAGTGCGCATGCTCATTGCCAGATCAATGCATGCCTCGTGCATTTCATTCCTAACTTGGAAGAAACTTGTATCTATCTCATTTTTTTCAATTTTCTGAAGGTTCTTTACAGGGTACACTATTTATTCATGGACCACTACTATACACATATCATATATTTAAGGCACTGGAAATAACAGTTTGTCAATAGGATTACACCAAGCTTCACACAAAAACAGACGCGAGTTGCAGCTTTCAGCTATCTGGTGGTATGTTAATACCCAATATTACAGTTAAGCTCTATATTCTCGTCGTACGTTAAAAGATTTACTAAACTAATGTGCGAGAACTGAGAAGGCAGTTTCAAGGTTTTACAGCAAATATATATATGTATGCATGACCGAAGCTAGCTTCAAATTACTCAGTTTTTAAGAAATGGTAATAAAATATACACGGACAAGTAAATAGTTGGTTACATATGTGATCTGTTTCTACGGCAGGCCGGATAGAGACTTGTACTGAACAGCAGCAACCTAACTACCAACACCGGCAAAAGCTGTTGAATCAACCATATATATCCTGTCCAGAAAAACTCTCAACAGGATCTCACCCACATAGTCAAACAGCATGGCCAAATCCACCGGTCAAAGTCAAAACTGTTTCTCTTTGTGCCCTCCTAAAACAATCCATTGACTAATCCAACTGCTAAGTGCTGAACATGTCTGTTACTTATATAAATGAAGATAAATCTAACCTTGCTAATCCTCCCCTTGATCATAGTTCAGCTGGAGTCTTTCTCATAGTTCTGCAGCTCTATTCAGTGTTTGCTACTTTTATGTGCTTCAGAGACATCGTCTATTTAAAGAGATCAAGAAATTAGATTGAGTTGTAAACATGAGGAAGCCATGCTGCGATAAGCAAGACACAAATAAAGGAGCTTGGTCCAAACAAGAAGATCAGAAGCTGATTGATTATATCAAGAAAAATGGTGAAGGATGCTGGCGTACCCTCCCTCAGGCTGCAGGTATTAATTAAATAGCATATGTAAAATGTTATTATTTCATAGTAGTCAAAATGTCTGAAACATTAGGAAGTCACCATCAACGAGTCTGCATTTTTTTTGATGTTGAGTTATTTTGCCAATTATTTGGTTAGGCTTGCTTCGATGTGGAAAGAGCTGCAGACTTAGATGGATAAACTATCTGAGACCTGACCTGAAGAGAGGTAACTTTGCTGAGGATGAAGAAGATCTCATCATCAAGCTTCATGCACTCTTAGGCAACAGGTAAATAATGGAATTTCTAATATAGGAAATTAATTGTATTACACAATTTATCTAATTAAACATGTGTAACGATGACACTGAGTTTTGTTTCTTCAATTTTTTTGTGTATGAATAGATGGTCTTTGATAGCCGGGAGATTACCAGGAAGGACCGACAATGAAGTAAAGAATTACTGGAATTCTCATCTGAGACGGAAGCTTATAAACATGGGTATTGATCCAAATAATCACAAAATCATCAGACATTCAAGCCTTTACAATCCTTCCCTTAGTCAACCACCAGCTGGACACAATGGGTCCAAAAGTGCCACAACGTCATCTAATTTAAACAAGCAGAGTAACAACCCTATGTCAAAAGTCCATCCGCAACACCTTCCTAATTGTTCCAGTACAATTAAGCCCGCTGCCACCAACGGCAACATTATAATCAGCAATGTAGATGATGGTCAAGCAATCTCAGATGCTGCGAGTTCTTTAGAGGAAGCTCCATGCAGCAGTTCTGTGCCTGACTTAAACCTTGATCTCGTGATCTCCACTCCTAGTCTCCAAGGTCATAAATGGAATCATACTACCACTACTACTAGTAATGATGGCGATCATCGAAGACGACACCGTGGAACATCGTCAAATCAGCTGCAAGCATCTGGGGTGATTGGTGACAAAACTCTTGACCTCTTCGTGTGATGATTAACTAAGCTGATGGATATATATAGTATGTGAAATAGTAATTGATCATTGGATGATCACATAATATAATAAGTACTATTGAATCACTGTGACTAAGGTTAACTCTTATTATGCATGCTAAGATGACAATGTAGCCTATCTGATTATCAGCATAGTTCGATCAGAGAGAGTATATTCACTGAAGTGCAGCAGGCCGGGCTTATCTATCCATGCAAATATTCCGTTATTTCATAATTTATGTACGCCACTCTCTTATATAAATACAGACCTAATTGTCAAGCAATGGTGGTTATTGATATATGTAACGAGTTGCGCGTATGTGTCCAATCCTACTCAATGAACTACGTATGTCAGAGACTGGATCGTCCTTGACCGTAAATGTACTAATCTCGATATTTGCTAAAAAGGAAGGAGGATGTCCTCTTGCAATTAAGGTTATTTTCGGAGCATGTCCGAGAGGAGCCTTTAGGGTACGTCTGACTTTGAAATGAGAATTCAATTTGTAAACTCAACTTGAATTGCTAGAATGAATTGAACAACTCGTTTTTAAAAGTTCATTCTGATGATATGAGTAATATTACTTTGAGTTATAGTAGTTTTAAAATTTAGATATTTTATTTACATGTATGTGAAAAGGCTAGCTAGCACTTGAGATTTATAGAGAGATATTGATATGTTAATTTCATGAGTTGGGAAGTGAAAACTAGAGAAGGGCGGTGGTGTGGGGTTGGATTTATGCTTGGGGAAGCTGATAGCATGCAATGCAGTGCAGCACAAGGGGCCAGTGTGGTGTCATATATACAGACCAACCAGCAGTCAGGTCGAGATTTTGGGAGGATGAGGGACGACTGGAGTTGAGTTTTACGTGTACATATCACGTCAAAGATATAATTGAAGGTTTTGTTATGTGCAGCAACCTAACAAAACAAAACCATTATTCTGGAGAAAATGTTATACTAGTTTAGATTCTCCTTCTAATAATACAAGAATGTACGCACCAAACGGTCAACTTTGCGTGCAGTGCGCAACTAGATGGGAACATATCCGTCTCAAGATCACGCATATTCAGCCTATCAGACTGTAGCTAGCAGGTTGGATTGGTGGACGCCGATTGATAAAGTACATGGGTAACGTGCTATATATACTGCATGATTCTTGTAGCTTGTGAAAGCTACTTCAACGTTGAACTACTACGTTTCTGAGGGATATAGTGATGGCTGATGTATAGTGTTGAAATTTGAAAATGTTTTGCAGCCAGGCATGTGTGTGGATTCAGCAGGCTTCAGCCTAAAGTCTCTTTCGTGATCATCTTTTATATATACTGTATACATATATTAATTTCCGTAGTTGACACAAACTCCGATTATTTGCCTTCTAAGGAGTCATTCATATGTTACGTAGTTACGCTTACCACGGTCTAGAGGTTTATACGTAGTATGGATAGCTACGTTCTGAGATCTCAGCTTGGGATCATCTAACTACTAATCAAAACCACAAGCCTTCGTCTATGCATGCATTGCCATCATTATATATTCATGCGTTGCTACTCTCTCTCTCTCTCTGGACTGGATCTACCATTCAAATTGCTGCCAACCTTCTCATTATTATAAGTCTTGCTCATTTCCATATTTCAGATTCATATGTTTAATTCTTTTGCTTGACCCTCAGTATCTATGCAAGCTAAGTACTTATTATAATAATTTGTACTACTTTCAAGATATACATACATATTTAATTAAATTAAATTGACAAACCCTAAGTTTACTCGTTTTGATCACAGCAGAAGCTGAGAAACCCTAAATTAATGTGTAGCTATTTAAGCAAGAGTGTCTTGAAATTACATGCATGTTGAAGTCTTGGAGATGAAGTGTGTTGCTGTTTTTGTAATTGTTTAGTTTTGTATTATGAACAGGGAGGTAATGTAAATACATTGCGGTAGGTTTTGTAATTAGCTAACAGTTTATTTAGGATAGGTTTCGTTATCTCTTTTTCTTGTATATATTGTAATGTTCAGACATTGTAATTACACAACTATTATCAAATATATCAAACTTTCCAATCTGCATCACTTTTACCAAGTAGAGTAGACGAACGCCTACTACGACGGTTGTTTCCAGCGTAGTTACGGGACTGCAAGCGTAGGTTTTTAACAGAATGAACTTTTTGAAGAGGAAACAAAACAGCACAAAAATTATTTATGTTTTTTAAGTAATTTAACATTTGTAACTACAAATATTGAAACAAATTGTTAAACTGCAAACAGAAAACAAAAGGCCATATTCTATTAGAGAAACCACGGGCCTGCATGTATGATTGTGGCCCATGAAGGCCCAAAATGCTAACGATCTGACCGCAAATGCTGCTGTTCTGCTTCTGCTTCTCCTTTGGTTTATTGGTTTGCTAATTTTGCATGTGCGAAACATGAGTGCATGTGTGTTACTATAATCGTGCTGCTGGATTGGTATGGCATGGCATCTTCCTAAATCCTAAATAGAGAGACTAGACACGTGAAACAATGATGAACTGTTGTTATACATGTATAACTTTATAGGTAGGTATTGTAAAAATGTCAAAGCTTCTTAGATTCTCAAATTATGTGTTGTGTTTTCTTTGACCCATATGTTGGAAATCTAAATACTAGTTTTTAAGTTTATCTATCTATGCTTCCACATTAGCAGCTACCAAGCTTCTACATTTTATTCAAACTCTTGCACTCTTGGTTCAATAAACTAGTTTATACTTCCATCATCGTTTGGCCTTCCAAGTGCGAGTAATCATGGGAAAACAGCATCGGCAGCAAGAAGAAGAAAACCATCAAGATCATGAAGATCGACGGGGAAAAGATAAAGATGAAGACGCCGGTGAAAGCAGGGGAGGTGGTGAACAAGTACCCGGGATATGTTCTTTTGGAGTCTGAAGATGTGAAGCATTTTGGCACTCGAGCCAAGCCTCTAGACTTGCAACAAGTGCTGGAGCCTAAGAGGCTATACTTTTTAGTAGAGCCCAAGACTGAAGATCAGGCTGAAAAGGGTCTTGCTCCTCCAAGGAGGATGAGGTCTGGGATACACATAAATGGTAAGGACAGATTGGAGAGCTTGAAGTTGGCTCGTCGATCCACTTCTGATTTGTTCCTCATGAAACAAACCACTACTGCCCAAGTTCATGTCTAACAGATCATAACAAACTTTCAGCACCAGAGCATTTTTGAGGTACGGCAGTCCACACTGATCTCAGTATGTCAATACTATGCATCCATTTATCAAGTATTAGGCCAAAAGTTGGTGCTGAGTTTCCTGCTGCTTTGAAAAGATTCATACACACAGCAGAGCATAGCATTTGCTGTTGGTTAGTTGCCAAGTGCCAACACAGCATATACCCCGTTGATAAGACTAGCTGAAAAATGGACTCCAGCTAAAGACTGAACAAACCTTGCCAACAAGAACAACTCTTTTTCACTCTCTATTCATGTTTTGACAAATTACATAAGTGTACAAATCCTACATAGACTTGCAATGGACTGTTAGAGTTTTAGAAATTCCTATTCCATTATTTATCCCCACATGGACTTTATGAGGAATAAGATTAGTGTTTGACACAGCTGACACACATCACCAAACTCATCTATACGTGAGGGAGAGAGCTTCCAGAGAAGAAAAGTATGTCACGAAAACCAGATGAGTCAGGCAGCAAGACCCGACGATCCAAGAGAGAGCAGAAGAAGTCGAACAGATCCAATACAAACACCAACAAAAAGCATCTAAAAGAACTAGCCATATCTTTTGAAATAGACAAAATATTTCACTATTTAACTAGTTGTGATGTTTTCTTGAAACTCCGAATAATTTAAAAGTTGAGAGTAAAATGCATATGTATTGCACTTGTTGACATTTTAAAATAATTGAGTTCAAATAACAAATACCAAATATAAATTAAAATGGCTCATCTCCAAAATTATAAGTCCAAAATTCAGAAAAAACATTATGATATAAACCAATATTCAAAATAAAAATTTTGATGCATTATGTAAGGATAAGAATATGTATTAAGTTTTCTTCCTTTGCTTGAAATTTGGAGGTATCATTATTTGGAACTAAAAAAGGATAATTAATATTAAAAAAATTTATTAAAAATGAATTTTTAAATTTTAAGTTTTTGCACTATAATTTTCTTTAAAAAAAAATTTTAAAATTTGATTTTAAAATTTTTCTATGATGTTTTGATTTTATATTTTTTTCTATTTAAAAATGATTTTTAAATATTTCTTGATTTTTAAACCTTTTTCTGCGTCAAAGTCTGAGAAAATTGCACTTCATCCTTTTAATCAAACATCATCTTTTTTTCAGCTGGCCCAGTAGTTCAGGATTGCATTTCATTGCAATTTGCATTATTCTCTTGTCGCTACGCTACGTAACATACATTTAAGTGCGGATAAGCAGCAAGTTGGTAAACAGAAACTGAACATTTTATGTTGGCGGACCAGCAGATTAGACTTGAGACACACACCCATTCTGTGAATATATATGCCTTTCAACTCGAACCATATTGCAAGATGATAGCTAGGGAACCCAGAAGATCATGAGGTCGTCGTCGACTCTGTCGATAATAGGGGAAAGGGTTGTGGATTAAACACACGAGCACATGCAAACTGCAGGCAGTATGTCCATTTTTCCATCACGTTTCAAATCACACGGCATTCGAATCAATCATATCGGAATTCATTCCAATTGTAATAATGTAGTAGCAATGCATGTCGATCGTTTAACACTTAATTGATCTAGTAAAACGGACAGATGAATTCATATGATAAACGAATGCATCCGTTTAATCCATGTGTGTGTTAAACAGAATAATAAGATTACGACATCTACTGTACTATACGTCAATCAATTTGTAAAACAAGTGCATCTGAGAAATTCATATCGATCTAATGCATGCGCTACTGATATGGGTAAAAGTTAGTTAAATTGGAGAGTGACAAGCATATATTCGTAAGTAACAATAGGCTACAATTGCAACACACACGAGAAATATTATATACATTTGTGAAAAGAGGAGGATACCCGGCAGATTGATGTTCCTAGCTAATAACTGAGAGGCCAGCACAACGTTGTTTGTATTCTTCTTACATAAAACTATGCGCCTGCAATCTCTGCATGTATGTGAGTGTGTTGGGGAGCTAGCCAGTGCCCCAAATGATGTCACGTCGATATGCTCAAACACATGGAAGTAATGCAACATCTTTCTAACTAACTTCCGACCACTTTCCGCATCCTTACAGATCCGATGCATGCAATATGGCATACACACTTTGCACACTGGTCGATATTGTAGACAGAGAGAGAGAGAGAGACTAGTTTTAGTAATTCTATCTCGCCGCCATCATCCACTTCCGCATCATTGTCATCTCCGCTACCGCTAGTCTCCGCCCCAATCGCAAGTCTCTAATTCAACCTAAGGACCAAAATATGATTACCAACAGTTGGAGGAGTGACACGCTATTTCCAATAGTTTGGTTACATCAATATGAATTCCCTTGAGGTAGTTACGCAATTAACCAAAATATCAAATTGCTGTATAAATGTCTCATTGTATCTCAGTTCCAAAACATTGAAAACAAAAACATTTTTGGTTCTCTTGAAACTGTTCGTGTTTCTATTCTTTTTCAAAATCTCAGCGGCTGTTAGCTTTCTGGTGAAGCTAGCTCCATCCTCCGGCGGCCAGGGGAGCTTTCCGGGGACGTTAGGAGCCTCCATCTTCAAGTTTCCACATCGATGTAAAAGTGCGTAGTTAGCAAAAGCGAATGTGGTGGCCTTAGCCTAAATGGGTACTGTAGATGTTTCCTCCCGCCTTCCAAAACTCTCACATGCATGCGATTCAGCATGGGCGCTGTTGGACGGGCCCGCAAGCAGATGCTAGCCATGTGTGCACACGTTCGTTCCGTCTTTCTTTCTTGACAAATGATGTTCCTTTTTCCAAAGTCGGACCCCTAGCTGCCCACGCACACATACATACATATGTTTACTACTCCATCCTTCCAATGTCTTAATTAAGTGTTTCATTTGTGAAGTTGCATTTATTTAAGAAAATGATGGGAGAAAAGAAACAAAATTGAGAAAATAAAATGAGTGGAAATAAGTAAATTCGAGATCGAGACAACGTAAACATGAGGGTAAAAGATATTTACTTAAGAAAATGAAAAAAATAATGTTTATACAAAAAAGAAGGCATAGTATATGAGATGGCGAAAAGATTTATCAAGAGTAAAGTGAGTTGTGGTAGTAGTAGTAGGGTTCTTAATTAATCAAACCTGGCACAAATAGTGTTTCATTAAGTGTAAATCATCTGAATAAACATTACTCCAAAATATGTACTTAACATAAGCCCTTTTATCTTTTTGTTTGAGTTTGGACAGAAAAATTAACTAATGATGAAAGTAAGGGAAGAGATAAGATACGTGAATTATGAATAAATAAAGAAAGAGATAGTGTAAGGTGAAAGATAAAGTATGAAAATAAATTATCGTCAAAAAAATTTAAAGAATAAAAGGGACGCCTTACGAAAGTCATAGCTATTTCTTTTTTAGAAAAAAGTTATAATTTGAGTTTAACAATACAAACCAATAAGCAAAAGTTATATTAAAT
>JAWWMW010000439.1:84887-108506 GCA_035048345.1 Echeveria elegans
CATCTGAGACGAAAGCTTATAAACATGGGTATTGATCCAAATAATCACAAAATCATCAGACATTCAAGCCTTTACAATCCTTCACTTAGTCACGCACCAACTGGACACAATGGATCCAAAATTGCCACAACATCATCTGATTTGAACAAGCAAAGTAACAACAAAACGCCAAAAGGACATCCTCAACACCTTCTTCATTATTCCAGTACAACTAAGCCTGCTGTCACCAACGGCAACATACTAATTAGCAATGTGGTTGATGGTCAAGCAATCTCAGATGCTGCAAGTTCTTTGGAGGAAGCGCCATGCAGCAGCTCCGTGCCTGACTTGAACCTTGATCTCATGATCTCTACGCCCAGTCTCCAAGGTCATAAATGGAACCATACTACTACTACTACTACTAATACTAGTAATGATGCTGATCATCAAAGACGACATGGTGGGACATCAAGTCAGCAAGCATCAGGGGAGATTGGTGATAAAACTCTTATCCTCTTCATGTGATGATTAACTCTTATCCTCTTCATGTGATGATTAACTAAGCTGATGGATATAGTATGTGACATAATGATTGATCATTGGATGATCACATTATATATTAAGTATATGAATTACCATGACTAGAGTTAATTATTATTCATGATCAGAAGACATATAATGTAATCTATCTGATTCAATATAGTTGATCAGAGAGTATATTAATTGGTTAGATCACTGAAATGCAGCAAGCAATATCTATCCATGCAAATATTCCAGTGTTTCTTCATATATGTGTATGTCTCATTGTCGTATATAAATACAAACTTAAATTGGTACGAAAACTTTGGTAGCGTTCATGATGGTTATTGGTATATATTGAGCATGTCCGATCCACTACTCAATCAGCTATGTACGTACATATGTCAGAGTTTGGATCCTTGAGTGTGAGTGAACTAATCTCAATCTTTGCCGGAAGGAAGGATGAGTCTTTAAGGGTATGATCTTTTGAAATGACTTCACAATGAGTGAGCTCAATATTGAATATATGGATTATAGATGATAAATTGAACAATTCCATTACAAGAGTCTAATCTGAGTACTTACTTGACTAATGCCCGTAACTTTGACTTATACAATAATTAATTAGTATTGCACTCATGTATGTGAAACGGCTAGCACTCTTGAGATTTCTAGAGAGATATATTCAAGTTTTATGAGCTGGGAACTGGGAAGTGAAAACTAGAGAAGGGCGCTGGACCGTGTTGTGGGGTTGGATGTGCATGCAGAAGCTGCTGGGTACAATGCTGTGCAGCAGAAGGGTACGTACGTGTGTGTCAGACGCAGACCAACCAGCCCGATATAGATTTTGGGGAGAGGATGAGGGACGACTGGAGTTGAGTTTAAAGAATACATGTTACGTCAAAGAGAGTGATCGATAATTAAATGTTTTGGTTATGGGCAGCACCTAACAAAAACAAAACCATTATTCAGGATATATGTTATACTAAAGATTCTCCATCTTATACTACTGGATTGTCATCCACATCATTGGTACGTATACATGTGTACGCACCAAACGTTCAACGTCAAGTACATACGATATATTCCATCTCTCAATATTCAATATATACGACTGTAGCTAGCAGGTTGGATTGGTGGGCGAGGACGAAGTACACGGGCTAACTGCATGATGCCAAGCTTGTGAAAGCTCCTTCAACGTTGAAATATAGAGTATGTTTGATATTTCTGAGTGTTTTAGTAATGGCTAATATGGTGTAGAAAAATGATTATGCAAGCAAGTGGATTCAGCACAAGCTTCAGCCTAAAGTCTCTCTCGTGATCGATCATCTTTTTTACGTAGATCCAATATTCCAATTCTAATTCCGTCGTTGACAAACTATGATTGGTTGCCTTACGAACTATTCTATTCATTTGATATACCTTCGTAGAGGTTATACATAGGGTGAGATAGCTACGTTCTGATAACTGCGTGGGATCTAACTACTAATCAAAACCATGAGCCTTCGTCTATGCATGCATTATTCATGCACTGCTATTCTCTCTTACTCTCTCGAGATCTACCATTCAAAATCTTGTCAACCTTCTTATAATAAATCTTGCTCATCTCCATATTTCAGTTTCATATGTTTAATTCTTTTGCTTGACCCTGAGTACATCTATGCAATCCCAAAATAATATGTACTAATTTAACGCATACGTCTATTTTAATAAAATTGACAAACCCTAAGGCTCCGTTTGGTTGCGGAGAAAATGTGGGGAAACAAAATTTAAAGAAAATGATTTTCTCATGAGAAAGTTGTAAGGAAATTTTGATCTCATTTTGTCTATTTTTTCTATTTTTTTCCTTACAACCAAACACACATATTCATTTTCACTCAAAATTTTTCTTTAAATTTTCTCTCTTTTTTCCTGCAACCAAACGGGGCGTAAGTTATTCTGATAATATAAGAAGCTGAAAGTCCTAAATCTTAAGCAAGAGCTAACTTCTGAAGAATTTAAAAATTCCGTACAAATACATGTTACACTTTATTTGTATATATAAATATCAACATTTAATGTGCAACATATAAACCTTAATCTAATTTGTTAATTGACTTACGGACGATGCAGAACTTGTCCTTTTGTCGTTTAAATATTTAATGTCCTACTAAAACTTTTTCCAACATTTGTAACCACAAATATTGAATCAAATTGTTAAACTAAACTAAACTAAACTGCAACTTTGTCTTAGGTTTTTATTTTGAACATCTAGCATTAAGGTGTTAGATTGTTCAGTTGTTTTATTTATGATGTGTTTATTTTTATTTATTTGTGTTCTAATTATTGAAAGCGATTTTGATCGATGATCGCTTTTCATTTAGTTATTAGCATACATTGATCATTATTTCGGGCTGCGATCCCGTGTAGTATACCTTGTGTATACATTGACTCTTATTTTATTGGGAAATTATAATAAATAAATAAAAAACTAAACTGCAACTTTCCTTTTCTAACAGAAACACAAAAGAGTTGCACAATGAGTAGTGGCATATCGGCCAGTTCTTGATCTTCCATCGAGGAGGTCAGCAATTCAAGTACTCCTAAGTGCATTCACGCATTGAGTCAGGAATTTGTCCGGTCCTTGAGCAATTGTAATGAATAATTTATTTTAAAAAAACAGATAAAAGAGTCCCCAGGGTATATATTAGAGAAACCATGGGCCTGCTACTATGTTGGTGGCCCACGAAGGCCCAAAATGCTTACGGTCTGACTCTGACCAACACCAACTGCTGCTGCGTCTGCTTTTGCTTTGGTTTGTATATCAATAGTTCTCCTTGGTGAGCTAATTTTGCATGTGGCAAACATCACTGCATCCAGCATATATAGTATAATCGCGCTGCCGGATTGGCATCTTCCTAAATTGAGATAGACACATTGACTTTATGAGTAGGTTTTGTCAAAAATGTCAAAGCTTCTTAGATTTTCAAATTATGTGTTTTCTGCTTTCTTTGACCCATATGTTGAAATTTTGAAGTATGAATTTAAGTATATCTATGCTTCGACAAATAACAGCTACCATCTTCAGCATTATTAAACTCTTGCACTTTTGGTCGCACTGAATAAAGTTGTTATAAAGTTTATACTTCCATCGTCTTGTCTCTTGTGCCTTCCTACTTCCAAGTGCAAGTAATTATGGGCAACAGCATGGGAAGCAAGAAGAAGAAGACCGTCAAGATCATGAAGATCGACGGGGAAATGATGAAGTTGAAGACTCCGGTGCAAGCAGGGGAGGTGGTGAACAAGTATCCAGGATATGTTCTGTTGGAGTCTGAAGATGTGAAACATTTCGGCATTCGAGCCAAGCCTCTAGGCTTGCGACAATTGATGGAGCCTAAGAGGCTATACTTTTTAGTGGAGCTTCCCAAGGCTGAAGATCAGGCCGAAAAGGGTGTTGCTCCTCCAAGGAGAGTGAGGTCTGGGGTACACATGAATGCTAAGGACAGATTGGAGAGCTTGAAGTTGGCTCGCCGGTCCAGTTCTGATTTGTCCCTCATGAAACAAACCACTACTGCTAGCAGTCACATGTTTGATGGTGGATTTACGACAGGTGAGAGTGGGAGTGGTGATGTAAATGTGGGCACAGGCTCAGCGGTAAGGCTTAAGTTAAGACTTCCGAAGGCAGAGGTGGCCAAATTGATGCAAGACAGCAAAAATGAGGCTGAGGCTGCACAAAAGTTCATGGACCTCTGCTTAGCCAACAACAATAATAGTAATAATTCAAGCAGCAGTTATAAAAACATTGATCTTGGTAACATTGGGCAGCGACAAGTTAGGATGAAGAGCGGCCATGAAACACAAGGCTTCAAGGTTTTGTTCAGTTTCAGATTTCTTTATTCTTAATATATTATTATTAAAAATGTTGAATATTTCTTGTTGTATAAGATTAACTATGATGACCTGATGAGGACAAGGAGGCTGATAAGTTGAAACTTTTGGTGTCTGTTGTTGTTTACTGTTAAGATGGCACTCAATTAGATGATTGGCAGATTTGTTGATTTAGTAAGGCTTGTTTTTCTTGATTTGTAGCTGTAGATGGGTCGCACATGTTCCTTGATCACAGCTTGTTTTGTTTTTTTTTAGTAATGTAAAGTCCTTGATCACAGAAGTCTTCATTTGGTGTTATTTTATTAGTGAAACATAATGTATGTTTGTTTGTAATTTTCTGCAGAAGCGAGTGAGCTTCATGCCTGTGACTGAGGGTGAAATTCAACTGGCAATGGGTGCAGGTCCAGGTATCGAATCCTGGTAGTATTCTGACGTACAAGATGGGATTAGCCTTGCTGCAGCATATATAGAATTTATCGAAGATGCTAGCTACAGGAAGTTAAAGCCTCTTAGCTCTTCATATATAACTTTGTGTGTTCTTGCCTTGGTAACTTTACTTCTCTTAGCAGCCAGACACTGTTATGTTGTAAAATTTTGATGTTTGATATTCTCAGTGTTTTGTGCTGCTGGATACGTCTTAAGTATAATGAGAAAGATGCACTTTTGGGTTCAGTAGATTTCCATCCATCAGATCTAGTGCATGTCTAACAGATCATAACAAACTTTCAGCATCAGGAATATTTTTAGTTAGGCAGAATACCGAAACTGATCTCGGTATGTCAAAACTAGGCACCCATTTATCAACTATTAGGCGGAGAGTTGGTTCTGAGTTTCCTGATGCTTTTGGAAGAATCATGCACAGCACATCATAGCATTTGCTGTTGGTTAGTTGTCAAATGCCAGCATAGCCTATGCCTGTTGACAAGGCAGCTGAAAAATGGAACAACTTTTTTCTCCCTGTCTCTATTCAAGTTTTGACAAATTACATAGGTGCATCGCATAGAATTTTCTGCTCTTCACAAATCTACTGAGTCTCCAATTCGAGTTAACATTAGAATGTGAAAGAGCTGAAAATCCATGATCAGATCAATGTACTATTGACAATGATGGTCTCCTCTTTTCTATGGTTCGGCTTGAATTTTATGGACGGAAAGCCTCGGTCACGACTGCCATTGATCAGGGACTGTGAGAAAATATGTTGTCATGGCCTTGCGGAATCTCCTCTTGTATTGCTTTGGCGAGATGATGGTTGGTGCAGCATTTTTAGGACCCCCTAATATGCCAGATGCTTTTACCCATGTTTCTAGATGTTTATCCCATGTATACTGTCTCATGTAGTCGATGATTCCTAATACAAGTTCCTTGCGCTCGTTGTCCACCCCGACCAGCAGCGAGTAATCCATGACATCAACAGACTGGACGAACACATGTTATCAGATACATAAATGCCGATCAAAAAAATAAAAAATGAAAAGAACCGTACAGTAAGGAAACATTACAGCTAAAAAGGATGTGTCATTCCATACAGCCCTCTCCAAGCTTCTTTTGGCCTTGCTTCCGAGAAATATTGGATCAGTGCGAAGAGTTTCCAGCAGATTTGTATCCAGGAGAACTTTGTTTTCTCCAGTCGTGTCTGCATTATAACGGGACCGCGCTGAGCCTTTCAGGTCGTAGACCCTCGACACTTTCCTCTTGTAAAATAGGTTCTCCATTACCATCACATCCATTTTTGTGACCTTTCCTCCATTAGTATTTTTAGCAGTAACCTACCATCAATGCCATGCAAGAAACACTATTAAGAACATTATACACCCCAACAACTACGCCAAACGTAGCTTTTTCAAGCACTTGAAAGACAGACGCATTCAGTTTGCAGATACAACTGACAAAGCACATACATTAGGGAAACACAAAACAAGGAGTGAGAACTCACCTGATACAAGCCAAGAATTTTGGCCAGGCAAGTCGGGCTTCCGGAGCTGATAGAAGCTGCCAGATATTTAAAATATTCAGGTGCAAACTCTTCGAAAGAATCCAGCTCAGTTTTGGTAACTTGCTTTATGATGAATCTTTCGTCTAGTGTCTTTGCAAAATATACATTACTTTTTCCTCCTTGAGCACTCCATGTACTGCAGCGGCTCAAAGAACGTACAAATTTAACTTCACTGGGGCAGCATTTTCTTCTTAAGGACTCAAATTGCTTCGCAAAATAACAAGTTACGGAAAACTTTGCTCTGCTGCCTGCTGTAAGAGACTCATCCTTAAAAGATAGTCTCAAGTGCGGGGACTTCTTAGAATCTTCAGATCCATAGCCCTTATACTGTATGTAGTCCAAGTTTAAAGAACCGAAAGACTGCCAAGATGAAAGTGTGGAAGCAAAAGAGCCTTCTCTGTTGATGTCACCGACACCGACATCTGCTTCAGTTTCGCTAGGTTTTTCCAAGATCCACTCCTCGTATTCTTTGCAAGTAAGGGCATAAGATATTATGCTTGTCAGCTCACTATCATATACAGCAACACTGGTATTACCTTCACCTGTTTGTGGCAATAGCAGTCGCGCGCCTTCAGCAATATGATTAGCTGACGAAATCAAAGATGGTGTCGCCTTTAGTATATTATTCATATCACGGGCCTCTTGGGGTAAAACTAGGGATAGAGTCCTGCGGATGTTAGCACATGGGTCCTTAATAATGCTTCTATAGTCTCCAGAGCCATGGAAAGATCTGAGAGCAGACAAATGCAAGGGAGATGGGGACAATTCTCTCTGAAATCTTTCATTGACCCTGGTGGCTGAATCAAATGAATACACCCTAATTGGGGCAGTGAGCCTCCTAAGCGGCGGACTAACACTGTTCTGTTGAACGCCTAAACTAAAAGAGGTTTCTTCTGTCGGGTTTCCAACTGTATCAGTCCCTGTCCCTGCCAAGTCTATTTTATCAGATATATTAGATTCACCGACTTGACTGTCCACATGTCCACCCTCCTTTTCATTGCAATCGGATGGTAGCATAGGTACTTCCTCAGCTGAAATGTCTAAAGTTGATTCCTCAGGTACTTCCTTTTTAGCCAACGACGATTCATCTGTGATAGACTCTTCGAGATTGGATGGGACAGAGGGGCTTTCTTTAAAACGAGACTCAAGCCTCCGGTTCCTTCGATGCAGTTCCTCATTAGTACATTCTTTGAGCTCTGCAGAAAATGATTCTCCAAGAGACGCCTTCGACTGAGGAGTGACAGTGTTAATAAGAGAGTCTAATGTGTAAAGCCTACGATCCCAAACATGGGAGCCAATAAGTAGAGAACGCCTAAGGCCGTTTAGTTCCAGAATATCAATGGGTGGCTGATCTGACTGAGAGACACTCAAAGAAGCTGGTTCGAGCACCTCCTACAGATAAATGAAAATATGAGGTGTTTATAAATTTATTCTCAAAGCTGAATAAATATACATCAGCAATTAGGGAGTAGCCATTTTAATACCTTGTAATGCTCCTTTTCGTTCTCAGCAAGATCCTTCAGCTCCATGACATGGCCAAGTAATTCATTTGCATTACGGGGATCACGCCCCGAAATGCTTTTCTGTTCAATACTATGAAGCACATTGGAAATCTCTGTATATAGTGTTTCAGTTTTGGATAGGAGCTGCATTACAAGGTTCTCGTATTTATATTGCTTCCAAAAAGAATGAATACCTTTAAATTAAGAGAGTAAGAATTAGTTATTACCTCAGCCGCCTGCTTTTGTAACCATTCGTCTTGAATGTGATTATCAAATTCAACCATCGATGGAGGCAAGTGAACAGTTAAGATCTCAATAGGGGAATAGCGAAAGAATGCAACCATGTTCCCAAACCTGCGCTTGAAATGAGTTTTTTAATAACTACATCTCTATATAACAGCATACACGATTTGAATATGATTCAAGAGATTTAAGTCAGTAGCCCTACCCATAGTACCGTAGGCAGTCTCTCTGCAGAGAGTGTCCGCATGTTGCAACTCGATTGGCAGTTGCATGATTGGAAAAACTGAGTTCAAGGAACTTCCCAAAAGAAAGTCCCCAAGCAGCGTCTGACATAATTACTCTTCTAGTCGCTGGAGGAATTCCATCCACATGAGCACACTTCAGGCATCTATGCCACATCCAAATCTTTCCATCCTTCTCTCCTGATAGCTTTACACTGGGAAGACGTTTCACACTGATAGTCAGGCTTCCGAGCTGATGTGTGAAACATTGTACATGAGCTTCAGCAGGTTCTTCACAGGACCGACAATACGATGTCTAAAATATAATAACCTCATCAGATTAAATAAAATGCAAAAAAATGGGAAATGATGAAATTTTTTCAAAAGCAGCACCTGACCAAACAGATCATCACGGAGGTATCTGCCAAGAGGCTTATCAAAGCAGCCATAAAACTTTATGCGCAACAGACGAGAACGCTCACAAAGAGTTTCTTTTGGAACACAACAGCTAGAAAAGGACACCAAAATGCTTTGCTGGCTTTCAGTAACTGAGACTACGTTATGAATTTCATCACTTTCCTGTAAATTTTCAGGGCTTGATGGTTCTGGAATTTCCGTGTTCTGCTCTCCGGGAGGAGAATTATCATGAGAATTACAGCAAAGCACATCAGCAGTTTTCCAGTCATACATTTGTTGGCCTATACTGGCCGTCAAATCCTTGTTGATTAAGCCAGGCTGATGACCAGATTCATAATCCGAAAAGCAAGAGGCAAAAGGAAAATTGTGTTTGTCATTCTCAGAGAAGGTATTTTCCGCACCAGAGCTCATAGTTTTCTCATTTTCTGCTAAAGTAGGCTCTACATGGTCATCTGGAGAAGAAGTAGATACATTGGAAATGGAATGGTCTAGGTTAAATCTTTCTGGTACTGCTAGTGCAGGATATGGTGCCATTTTCGGAATGCTAGCACCCTCATCAGCCAGAAAAGAAGTTTCAAGGGACAGGTGATATGCAGCAAACAGCGCGTACTGTACAACGTGCTTTACCTTCTTTAACTCTTCTCGACTTGTTCCCTTCAGTAGAACCTGGAGAAATGAACCATATCAGTTTTACAGTAAAACTTAATAGCTTGATGATGAAGCACAAATAAAAAGTGGGAGATTTGTCACCGTGCAGCCTAAGCGTTTTGGACATCCCTCAAAAAACATCAATGTTTTAGTCATTTTCTTATTAAGCTGATTGCCACTCCCGTGTTCTTCAAAGACCCTTTCTAGATGAAAGAGTTCACAGTGTCCTAGCCGTGCAGAGGAGATAGTTTCTGGTGATTGAGTTACAAGGGCACCAGAACATTGAGCAATGCGCTCTAGCAATGGCCGTTTGACATTCAAAACCAATGAGATATCCTTTTCCAGTAGATATTCTTGAGCGTAAGATGATACACTTTTTTCTACTAACAGAACATTTGGCCGATGAGCCTCAATTTTTGATACAATCATCTTGAGGTGATCAATTTCCTGAAGAAAAACAAATAGACTGAAGTTAGATTTTTTTCTTTTAAATCCTCCTACCTTGCTAAAGAAAGAGAGATAGAAAGACAAACCTGCTGAAGCAAAGTATCCATCGAAGCAAGCTGATTTTGCACTCGTTGATATTCCAGCGCACCTCCTAAAAGAAGTAGCCTAGCATTTTTGTACTGCGAAGTCATCCTCTTATGCTTAATATTTTTTGTACAAACAACTCCCTTGATAAGAACGCTGCACAAGACATATACTTTAGCACTTTTAAACTTCATGAAACCCAAGATACTACAACAAAGCAAAATACCTTATTTACCTATCATTTGGGTTTCCAGTCGCTGCACACTTGATCTTGACATAATCTATAGGATCCATGCTCCCTCCTCTACTAGTATCCGGCTTCACAAAATTAGCAGCTTGCCATGCCAAAGTTGAGACGATATCCAGCCAGTCTCCATCACTGTTTTCTTTACCCACAATAAATCCCTCACCTTGCAGTAAATTTGCCACAAGAGCACGGAAATGATCCCATACTGCAACTCCAGTTTCCTTGCTTTCCTCACTATGTCTTTCCTTTGCTTGGAATATATTTTCGAGCTGACTACTAGAAGAGAAAATTGCACCAGCTTCGCCAATATTGTCATCCTCATCGTCATACGTAAAGAAATTGTTCTCGGCGTCATACTTTTCATCTTCGGGAGGAGGAGGATACCAAATCAAACCATTGTTATCAAAATCCAATGGTTTCTGCTCCTGTTGTCTAATAGAAATATCTGAAGAACTCTCATTAGCTACCTCTGAGTCGTCAGCTGCTAACTTAAATCTTGTTACAGCAACCCTCTTGGATTCACCAAATGGACCATCAGCTTGTGAAGACTGCTGAAGCCTGTTCGAAGCGAAGTAGTTATTTGAGGGGCTATCCATTGGACTTGATCCAACTGAATTGACGTAATGCTCATGCTCGTGCATACCACAAAAACTATTGGTATCCATATCAGAAAGGTCCTGACAACTTGAGGGGCTAAAGAGGGTATTCTCATAATGATCAGTGTCATCTTCATCACTCCTGAGTAAATAGAAACATTTACATGAGGCTTCAAAAATATTGTGGCCGGTAGATGACTGATATCATCATCAACGCGAGAGAGAAAAAACTGGTGGAAGTATAATAAACTTTGAACTCTACTCAACACATCAAAAAGAAAATAATAGCTTAATGTAGAATCAACAATATCGACAATGATATCAACGCGCATATTGTCATCAAAGAGGGGGGTACATGAAACTAGTTATCTAGAGGCTGTAACTGAAACCAGGACCAGGGTGTAATGGCAATCTAGAACCATGAAACGAAAACGAAGTTGAGATAAAATATAATCTTTTTTAATAGATGGAACAACAAGCAAAACCATAGATTGCATACGACTAGAACAAGAAAAACAAAAAACTTTGTTTTCTTTTGGGTGAAAAGCAATACAGCTTGATTATTAAAAAACATATACCTGCTAGAAGAGCGTCGAACAGAAACTGGCAAAAACTTCGTTGTCACATTATCAGGAGAATAGCTATGATATTTAGACGCCAAGACTGCACAGACTCCAGGACTCCGTAGAAAATCACGTCCTACAGTACCACTAGCTTTCTCTTGATCATCACCGCATGAGGTAGATGGAGTTTCGCAGCTTAGCTGAGAAGGGGCAGAGGGATGTACTTTTCCACCACTCTTGCTACTGCTCATTAAGTTAGCCTCAATACAAAATCTGCAACACCTCCTGATCTCCTCGGTTTCACTCTCAGCATCCAGCCCATTCGATGGGACAGAAACAACGCATTCATAAACGTGCATACACTTCTCACAGATCATTATGCCACAAGATTCACAATTGCATTTGGGAGACTCCTTGGGCAAGGCAGAGCGGCAATCACAGCATCTAATTGCAGTAATTGGCCGGTTTAACTGTCCCACGGCACAACCAATCATATCTCTTTAGAAGATCAAATTACCAAGCTCTCTTGAGTAAACCAATAGATGAATCCTCTGAAGCAAGTCTGGATGACAAGGATCGGAACAATTCAAGGCTATCGGATGAATCGGGAAACTTGTCTTGACTATCAATGTTTCAAATGGGACAAAAAGTTACCCTTCAATACTACTGGTAAGGACTCAAAATATGAAGGTGGAGGTAAGAAGGAAACTTAATAACTAGGACAGACTAACCCACCATAAAAGTTGTTGGGTGTGTAAAACCTCGAATGATCCGGTCCTTAGATGGAAACTAAGGCATACACTGATCAGCTGAAATCCCTAGGAATTCAAAAACAAATCATAGGAAATCCAAATAGGACTCAACTAGTTGTATTTACACAGCGTCAGCACAGCAGGGCACTAGGAAATGCTAAGCTTTGCTAGCAAAGCACAGCAACATAGATATGTCCGGAATTGAAGGCTGAAAGACAAAAAGGATGGATTTTTTCAAACCTTAACCAATACCAGAATCATCAAGGATGAAACAGGCCAAGAAAGCTTGACACATGAGAGGGGATCTTTAGGGCAGATTTGAAAAGAGGGCTGTGAATGAAATCCCAGAACAACAACTCCAAGACAGAGATGGAAAGTAATCAGTCTGATCAACATGCAGTAAATGTGAGAAGCAAAATCATAAACAGAAGCAAATCAAAGGTCAAAAGGGGGAAAGAAGAAGAGCTCTGAAAAGGGGAGTAAAGAAAAAGTAAAAGGATTAAAGAAGGCAGATACTCGCACTAGTGTGTATAAACAAGTATTGAGAGTAAAACAATGAATAAGAAAGAGAAAGAGGTGATGAAGTTTCCTTTCCTTTTCTTTTTGTGCCAAAATCCACATCCATTCACATCTGCACAACCGCACCAAACACAAGCACCACCACCACCATCATCTTCACTCCACTGTTAGCTTAAATCTCACTCATTTCCAGCAAAGCTATCACTTTTTTTTTGCTCCCACACCTATTATAAACTCGAATGTACGCAAAGGCACAACCTTTTTCTCCATCTCAAGAAAATATTGTACATTTGAAGATGAAGACCGGTTGTTGTAGTTGTAGCCTGTGCTGTGTAGCTTCTGATTACAAAGTGGCTAATTTTTAATTATTTTGTGTAACCTTTGATTGTTTAACAGCTTTGTTAGACCTAACCTAATCTATCAAAAAGAATTTAAAAAGAATTCAAAATTCCAGCATTTGCATTGGATATTAGTCAGCATGGGTTGTCTTTATTCATTTCTTTCATTTGGACATGTTGCAATTCTTCTGAACATGTTTTATTACTTGTCTGGGTTTGTTGATGGTGATAGGATGTACATACATTAACAAATGGAGTATATATAATTATTTTAAGAATAAATTGCGTTTAACCATCAAATGTATCATTTTTTATTTAATTATTATTATATAAAAAGAATTTGTACTTAATCACCTATATAAACTTAAAATTAACAAATCACCACATTTGCTAATATAAAAAACTCATTAATTTTTTTAAAAATGAAATTTTTTTTAAAAACTAAAAAATATATATGCCATATAAGAAATTTTTTTATTAAATTTAAAATAATATAAAATATAATAAACCTTAATTTTTATTTTTATATATTTTTTAAAAATTGATTTTTTTTAATAATACAAAATTTCATTATGAACCAAAGTCAAATAATGTTATATATATCATGTATATTTTGTTTACATTTTTATTTTTATTTTTTTAACATTTTTTATATTAACAACGATGGTCATTTGTTTACTTTAAATTTTATATAGGCGGTTAAGTGCAAAAAAATTATAGCGTGTGGTTAAGTGAAAAAAAAAACACGATTCAACCCAATTTACTCTTGTTTTAATTGTTATAAATGTGTGGTCATGTTGAATCTTCATTATCATCACCATTAAAGGAGCTTATGTGTTAAAACAATGAAATATACAAGAATATTTAGCATGCTCTATTACATCTTAGTCATGCAAAATTTAATATTTACTCACATTCATTTATGATAAGTCATTTGTAAATTAGCTTTGTGTAATTTCCTACTTTTTTGAATAAATATTTTACAACATTAATCAATTATTATTCTGTATGCATCTCTATCCATTTAGTCAACACCAGCATGTAATAAACAAAACAGTTTCCCAAGCTTGAGAGGTATGTCAGCAATCAGCAGCAGCAGCACATTGAGATTCAACAAGATGGTAATGGATTCAGGGTACAAAGCCTTGAGCTTGTGCCTGCCTGCTGGCTTGCTGGATTAAGTTTGCAACGTGTTGTACACAATCTAGTACTCATCACTAACATGTCTAACACATTTAAATGGAAGAATGGATCAACAAGATTGTATCTTTGAGTCATAACAAAAGTCTGTATTAATCATACATACATGTATCTGGTATCTGCAGCTAGCTAGTACATGGAAGTTGTCGAAGTTGAAACGGGAGAAGAGAAGTCATTCTCAAAGCCCCAGCCCTACATATACATCTACATGGTTAAAAATTTGAGGCCTACCAAACCTCACATCTGAATTTCCCATAAGTCTATGGTGAAGACTGAGGACCATGGTGACAATGAAGATGGAAAATTTGGTGGGTTACATTTTGTTTGGCGAATTGATAACATCTGCCCACAAAAGAAGGGTATGTCATATGAGCTGAATGTTGAAATATGAAAAAGACTCCCAAACTCCGATAAATTAAGACTGCAACTTCCCTCAATAATTACAAATTCTCCCAACTTGAGTATAACTTGTTTTTACAAGTGTCTTAATTCTCAAGTTGTCCATCTTCAAGACTTCAACACAAAACTACTGCATTTAATGGCAAGAGTGCTGGAGTTGGAAGACTAATATTTAAGATCTTTCTTCCATTCTTTTACAAAGGTGCATCATCAGTTACAGGACTCGTCTTCATGTGATGATGATAATGTTGTTATTGAGTTTGATTCCATTTGTGGGTTAGCCAAGCTTAAGAGGCATGGGGATTCAGTGTCCTACATCAATCTCAGTTAGGGTATCTAAGGCCCTCCACCAACAACGTGCATTCAAAGTGTACCCTCCGTCCACAATACCACATTATTAGATCCCCCACCAAATAATTAAATTTTCTTATCAAGAACTTTTAAACATGTTTGTAGGGTCATCTTCAAATACCAGAAGCACATTCTTGTAATAATCTAAACCCATTGGCATATTTAACATGCCATTTAAAGTTCCAAATAATTCTCTTGCTAATTGTTTAACATAGGTTGATTAACTGCAACCCATTAACTGATTATGTGCTACAAATTGGAGTCTTTCAAAAATATAATTAAAAGTGTTGATTTTGTCCAAAATTAAACCAAAATGGACCACAATGTTTACAGTGTCATTTTCCACATTTTTTAGAGCAAGATAAGATGATAAATTCCTTGACTGAAGAATCAAGATGTTGGTGGCATCTTTCCTATGTCTATTTAGGAAACGTTTTCTTTCTAAAAGTCTACAAATCTAACTCATTTTCACCGCCCATTTTCCATTTCAAAGCTTGTATTTTTAGGACCTCTCTTAATCAACTTTAGCATGCTGGGCGGCTAGTCATGGTCTCAAATAGTCAAATGGATTTTGCAGAAGCTGGGATTCCCAATTATCTCTTAGACCATATCAGTAAATTCCCTTTATGATTAGTAGGTATGCATCTTAATCATACTTTTATTTTCTTGTAAGAATTTGATAAAGTTACACCTTAAAGAAAATGTTAAGATAGTATATGCTGATGTGCCACAGGATAGAAATCGAAAACATCAATGTAGATTAATTTAAGGTGATTTATCGGTTTCATTGGATTAGACACAACGGTAGTTGGCTGGTGATGCAAGGTGCACCCCCATTATTCTAATGCAGACTTGCAATCCTCTCCTTCCTTTATTTAGCTGATATATGCATCATCCTTTATGTATACCCATTTCACAGCCAATGAATAGATCCTCCCTGGTCCTTGACTAAACAAAGATAAAATCAACTTGTCTTCATCAGCAATGCAAGGTTGTAAATTGGATATGCAAATCCAATTTCAACTCCAATCTCTAGCGCAAGGTAGTAAACTAGATTGCAAACCTTATTTTGACCCCTAAATCTGAAGCACGATCACCACCACGACCCACACCACAACCATCACGACCCACCCACCACCATCACAATCACGATCCAATTTTAGGGGATGCACAGGTATGGAAGGGAATGCGGACAACTCACCGGACTTCAATCGGTGACTTCAACTCAACCCAGTCCCGCCGACTTCAACCCAGCCCAGCCTCATCAGCGACTTCAACCCAGTCTAGCCTCATCGGCAACGACAACCCAGCCTCCACCACATACCCATTATTTCTCATAGGGGCTGAAAATTGGGATAGAAATGTGGATAGAAATGTGGATTGTAAGTTGCAGATTTAGGGACTGAAAATTGGACATTTTTTAGGGATACAACCCATTTAAGCTAATTAAGGCCTCTTTGGTTTTGCTTCATGCTAATGACATCCATGATTTAAAAAGTTAATATATGGTACCAATACTAAAATGTTTTTACGAGAGAATAAGCTTTACTACCTTCATTAAGTGGGTATAGGTCTTTTACGTTGTAGCTTTGAATAGGGAGAGTGAGAAGGGCAAGATAATTATCATACTTTATTCAGGTATGTGTTGAAAAGAATGACAATATACTACATGTGTCTAGAAGAGTCTTTTTTGACAATTTCCCCAGCAGCTTAAAACTACCCTTTCCAACAATTCAAAGGATATGTTGACAAGGGTAGCAGTTGAGTATGGTTACGTTTTACACATCAGGATGATGATGTGGGGTTGCCTTCTTCAAATATTGTTGTTTCATCATGATATTCTTCATATCAAATATATGCATAATACTAAGGGGGTATGAACAATGAGGAGGATTTTAAAAGCATATGGACTCCTTCAAGATGGGCAATGCCACAAAGGTTGACTAAGCTGTTATATTCAGATGAAACTCTACGCAGCACAAAATTAAAGACTTCAACTGATATTTTTTTGATAAGATTGATTGATTCATGAAAGAGTAAATGACTCAATACAATGAGTAAGAGGACTTTAACAAGTGGTAATATGCCCATGAACATATTCAACAATCATGGAATAATCCATTTAGCCTCACTTCAATAAGATCCAAAGTAGACCCAAAAGCAACCATAGACAAGCTCTAAATTGACATAGTTAAACATAAAACAATTAATGAAGCCCCAAGTGCCCTCTTGAACTCTTCCGCATTCAAAGTTTCTTCAATTGAAACCAGCCTTCAGGGTGTACTCCGAGGGCATAAGACCGGTACATACTTCTTGATCGACGCACCTCCATCAATCACTACTTGAACAAGACACCAAGATGAACAAAGCCAAGGAAGATGAGGAACTTTTAACCACCATGGATGAGCCCAAAAAATGACATGCATGTCAATTTGAAGTGTAGATCTAGGTTGTGGATATCCACCCATCATAAAATCCAAGCTTGTACTAGGACAAAACAAGGATTTTGAGGGAATTTATTCAAACTAAAAGACATGGCCAAAGAGGCCAAAACAAAAGAAAAGTAAGGAAACTAAAAAACTAGAGGAATTAAGAAAACTCCTAGGGGTAAAGGAAGAATGACACCCCTCCGTGGAGGAAAAGCTCTTCCTCCACCACGGAGAAGACTTTTGGGGAAGAAATAAAGCTTTGCTTTTAGAGAAAAGGAAGAGGAAAAAGAGATTGAATGACTTCAACTGATATTGTGAAAACAAAATTTACACATTAAGCATTTGAACGATGCAGAGTCAAAGTCAGCACATTCACCAAACAATCGTACAACAAACAAGAACTCCTTAGTCATAGCACCAACTTCAATGGCAAGTTACATCTCTTTTTTTAGAGAGATGTCAAATGTGTTTACTGAATGTGTCAATGCTTCACTGCATAGCTGATAAGTGAAATTATTGACTTATTATTCGCTTTACGACTTATAAATTATAGTAGTTTTTCGAACATTTATCACTATTTCACTCCTTTACTTAGTGTTTAGGTTATTTATCTTCAAACAAGAGCGAATCTAAGAATTTAAATATAAGACTACTTTTTTCGGACATACGACATCAAAAAAAATGAGGATAACAACCTCCAATGACAACAATAACAACTACAATCGACGCCTTCAACATTAGATGTCGAACTGATGTTGAAGCCGCTTCCAACAGCAACAATCGACGCCTTCAACATCAACAATGGAAACCTCCAACGACAACAACAAGCTCCTTTTGTCTCAAGCGTAAACTCTCGACAGTCGCAAACAGTTCCTCGACAAATTGAATTTATTATTGGATTGTGGTTGACTTGAATATTATAATTCAAATTGTTTCTTCTTCGATTGAATTCTCTGAACAGATCGAAAGCCACGGAATTTGAGAATTGAATGGTTTGAATTTGGGAATTTCTAGTATTTTGTTGAATATTCAAGTGCAAACAGTATTATTTATCAATTCTCCTGTTGAATTTATATTTCTGCTAATACATATAATTTGAACATAAATATCTAATTGAATTCTAATCATCCATAAATTAGTTTCATAAATTAATATGAAGGTAAAAATAAATAATGGGGAGAGTTGGTACGGTAGGGTATGACATCTGCTCTGCCCTATAAAAAGAATGTATACTACAAATTTTGGGTTTCAGTTTCACTTCATTGTGGCTGAAATGTGAAACACCCTGGTTGGTCATAAGTCACATCTACATCTACCTGCTCAATTTTGTTGATTTTGAAGCCTCGTTTCTTCTGGGATTCAAGTGTGCACCTTCTCCATTGTACAGCCTTTGTTTTGTTTTGTAACGCACCTTGCACTTTCACCTGTTTTGAAAAAAAAAAAAAAAAACTTGACAGTAGAGCAAATATAAATAGATACATCAGTTTCAAATCTTCCATCGATCAATGCAGCTGCTTCTTTCAGCATTGATACGTCAATATCTCCATTTCGGTAGAGGCACAACCATATTATCCAACATGATTCTAGTTAAGGATCGACGAATTAGCCTGCTGGGGTTGCATAATCTATAACACCTATTTGGCTTTTCGTCAAGTGTTCTGGTCTCAATCTAGAAGAACAAAAAGAAGTAACAGTAAGAAAACTAGCTTCATATGTATTCTACCTTATTTTAAAAAAGATATATATTTTTTGCTATACAAAAATCCCTGATTGGCTAGGATGAGATAAACGTGACTATAAGATCTCTACATAACTAATATGACCAACACTCAGTTCCATGGTGATAAATGAACTAGTAGCAGCTCAATGAAGGGCCATATTCACTCACATCGACCTCCATTTGAAGATTCCTCTCTTGTAAATACGAGTCAACAGATTTAAGTGCATTCTTGATGCCTCCAGCTATTGATACATGATTGTCTTTGATTAAAATCATATCAAAAAAACCCATCCTGTGATTTTGGACCCCGACAATGAGTACCTTAAAGATAGTTGCATCCATCAAAATAAAAGGAGCACCCTCTCAATCTTTCTGTTGGTATCCAGTCCATTTCAATGAGCTAGCGCTAGCAATTTTGTGTTTGTTTGGAACCATATTACGGCTCAGACTAATATTGATATTATCGGTCCTACCTCCCCATTCTCTAGAGTCTAGACCCCTCACTTTCTGGCCTTTGTCTAATGCAGTGGCGGATCCAGTGGGGTCGGGAGGGGTTGGCCGACCCCTCCGTCGCCTGAAATTTTGCCTAGTACCGATGCCCGCCCCTCGCAGCCGCCGTCCTCCGCTTCGTTGGTCTTCTCCATCTGTCGCGATTCTCTTTTTTTTTTTACAGAAACGTCTCAAAACGACGTCATTTTAAGTTTAATGAAATGACGTCGTTCCATTAATCCTGAAACGACGTCGTTTTGAGACGTTTCTGTAAAAAAAAAAAGGAATCGCGACGGATGAGACGAACGACGCTGTCGAGACCGAGAGGCGAGAGCGAAATCGGAGCAGCGAACGACGCAGCGGAGAAGCGGAGCAGCGAACGACGCAGCGGAGAAGCAGAGCAGCGAACGACGCAGCGGAGAAGCGAAGCAGCGAACGAAATCGACGGCGTGAGCAGTGAGACGTGACGGCTTCGGCGTGAGCAGCGGAGGCGCGGAGCAGGTATCATTTAGAATTTTTGATTTCAATTTTGCAAAGTTTTTATGTTAGGGTTTCTATTCTATGTACTATGTACTATGTTAGGGTTTTTGCAAAATTTATTTTATTATGTTAGGGTTTTATTATGTTACGATTTTTGAAAAAAAAAATTATGTTAGGGTTTCTATGTACTATGTTAAATTTTGCAAAAGTTTGTTTTTGTGGATATTGATTTCAATTTTTGAACATACTAAATTAACTTTACATGACATTTGATCTCGTTTTCTTTATTTTTTTGAACTGAATTATCTATTAACTTTCGCTTTCCGGAAAAAAATTCAGGGGCAACCCGCTTGTATTTCCGACCCCTCGCTGGACAATTCCTGGCTCCGCCCTGGCTGTACCGCAAGTAACTCACTCTTCATTGTTGAGTTCATAATCTGGGGAAAGTTCAATCTCTACTTGGGCCAAGTATAAATCGTTAAGAATTTACATGGTGGAGGTAACTGGGCCGGTGGAAGTCAAAGAGAGGCTTTTAAGGGGAGAAAGAGAAGCTTGAAAAGGAAGGGTTTGATCAGAATATATTGATGCAAAGTTCTGGTGCTTATCTAATCTTGCTCATTTCGTGTTTGGATATTTGGGTACTCTTGTCCACTTGATTAGGTCTTCACTCTTCATAGCTTCAATTCATTGCCCCCCTCTCTCGCTGAAATTAGATAGCAACTTTGAATAGGGGTTGAACTGTATGTAGGTTTCGAGTTGTAATTTCCTATTTGTTCTCGTAAATGGATTGTTATTTAAAAAAAAAAGCTAATGTGTATGTGGACGCGCTATAAATTAGAAACTTGACACCCTATAAATTAGCCAACAATCTAAAGTCTTTTTTTTTGGACCTTAAGATCTAAAGTCTTTAAACTATAATCAATATTGTGAAAAGTGAAAGCCAATCAAGGAATGCAAATATTAATACTACAAAAGAAAAACATATATTGCTAATCGTTTCTGTAACTGGTATTTTGATAAAATTCTTGTCGGTGCACGGCACTAAATATCGTTGTATATAAGCCTATTCTTTGTAAAAACATTCTTCCGCGGCCTCTAAAGATCACTCCGGTCATCCGCTGGTACGTACGAACACTAGAAATGTGTGCTGATAGCAACTGTGTATCTCCTCCATGCCTTGTTGGTGTTTTGTGTCATCTCTTACCTTAATTGTTTTGTCCAACGAACCTGAGAAGAGATGGCACACTCATATATATGATAAGAGACGCCACAGGTCCAAAATATCCATCCAATACGTGAGTGCACTGAAATGTGTACGAATCCCAACATCTTATGGTACAATTATATGTTTCTCAGAACTATACATGTTATGGTCTACCTAGAGCATGATCAACAAGGAAAAAATTTTTGATTTCAAAATTAGTTGCAAAAAGAAAGGAAAAAAATGTAAGAGTATTTGCAAAAAGAAATAAAGCATTCCAACAAACTTGGACAATCTTGCATCATTGAACCAGGTTGAAGTAAAAGATGCTCTTAATGAATTGTTATTATCCCACATCGTCAAAATGAAGGAAGGGTGTTAAGTATATCTTGGTTACCACCATCACAACTCACAAGCCTTGTCTTTTGAGTTGAATATTCGGTATAATCGGAATATACTAGCATTTTACAAACCATGGATGGGCTCCTGACCATGATATAGCGAGTTGGGGACATAAATATATAAATATTGCAACAACAACAAAAAATATGAAAAAACTGTAAACATGTATCATATACATGCAAAAACTGGTTAAACAAAAGAACACAACTTCAAAACAACATCATGTTACCAAAACAACATTAGTCAGTCCTACATTGATGAACTACAAACCAATCTCAAAATAATCCTCTCCCACCCACAATAACAATAGCAACTCCTCTACACAGTCCATCTGTACTTCTTTCCTATAATCCCCATCTCCACATCCCTGCTGCTTGAACACCCATCCGTCACCATTTCCTACAAATCACAAACCAAATCAGATAATTAACAAAAACATGTTTAAAATGAAACAATGTCATCTCATAAGTCTTGAAAAAGGTTGGAACTTTATGGTTGAAATTAAGAGTGTAAAACCACCAAATGTGAAGTGGGTTTACCTGAGATGTCTCTTGTGAAAGTCGGTCAGTGTCAAAATGTAGCTCGGGCTGTTGAATCATCAGTTCAGTTGGCCCATCAGTCTTCTCAGGCTTCTTAGATGCAATGTGAGATCTCCTCAGCCCCAAAAACCCCCTCCATTTACTCTTTGGAGGCTTTGATGACACAAAAGATGAAGTTGAAGAAGTTTGGATTGTTTCATAATCTTGTTGACGAGTCAACAGCTCATCTCTTAAAGTGGTTGACCCTCCATCTCCACCACCTCCTCTAGGCTTGATATTTGAGTATTTGAAAGGCAAGAGCTTCCCCTTGCTGAAAAGCTCATCAGCACAAATCATGTCATTACACAACATGTTGTGGTTTGAGACTGAGAATTCAAAGTCTGAGGAGGCTGGTGGTGGAGTTGGTCTAGTAGTAGTGGCTGAATTGTTGAATTGGTGAGACTCAACAAAGTCGTAAGAGAAGGAGATTCTTGGTGATGAATTGTACATTTCTAAGCATGCTATATAGGGTGGTAATGAGAGGCAAGATTTTTTTTTTTAAAGCTTTTAGTGTTCTTGTGTGTGTGACTTTGAGGTTGGGTGTTGTGTATATGTATGTATTTATATCGGAGGAAATGGACAGCCTAGGGTTTGAATTTTGGTGTTGGATTTAGGTTATGTCTGTTTAATGTTTTTTTTTTTGTCTCATATACTCTACCTACTTGTACTAAGCATTATTTACTCCTTAGATTTATAAAGAAATTTATTTATTCGATTTTCATAATTTGAGAAAAACAAACTAAATAATTTGAAAATGGAACTATAATTTTGCTTCGCAAGTTAATAATAATAATATATAAAATTAATTTTTTTTCTTAAAATGCAAGTCTAGCAGATGGTATTTAAGTGCGAAATTCAAACATATATGACACTGCATAGCGATGTTCGTCTGTCCGTGAATACGATGATCATATATAGTTAATGTAAATGCGTTGTTCTCTACCAGCCGCGCCACTCTAGTTATCAGGACCAAAGTGTGTTTAGGTTTTTTTTAGGTCAGCCATCATTCAAAAATGATTAATAAAGTAACAATTTTCTTGAAAAGTGGGTGTTGAAACTTGATAAATAGGAAATCTTTTACTGTTGAGTGTTGAATTAATAATTTTGGCATCATATGGCCTCCTAAATTCTATTGAAAATGGATTATCATTTATCAAATATTCTGAGCAATCCAAATTCACCTGATATAGATCGGCCATACAACATGGTTATAACATGTTGAAAATTTATTAACAGCATCACATACACCACAAAAACAACCAAACATACATCAGACACTAAAGCTGAACACATAACAAATGAGCAAATAAGATATGAAATGAAAGGCTCTCCTAAAGAAGATTGAATATTGACCCATCTTCTTGACCTGTAAATTGGCATCAATTTTTTTTTTTTTTTTTTTTTTTTAATCAAATTTAAATTTTTTGCATAAAAG
>JAWWMW010000439.1:108606-119633 GCA_035048345.1 Echeveria elegans
AGATGTTTATCCCATGTATACTGTCTCATGTAGTCGATGATTCCTAATACAAGTTCCTTGCGCTCGTTGTCCACCCCCACCAGCAACGAGTAATCCATGACATCAACAGACTGGATAAACACATTTTATCAGATACGGTAACAAATAAAAAAAAATTAACATAGTAAAGAACCATCAAATGAGGAAACATTACAGCTAAAAAGGATGTGTCATTCCAAACAGCCCTCTCCAAGCTTCTTTTGGCCTTGCTTCCAAGAAATATTGGGTCAGTACGGAGAGTTTCCAGAAGATTTGTATCCAGGAGAACTTTGTTTTCTCCAGTCGTATCTGCATTATAACGGGACCGCGCTGAGCCTTTCAGGTCATAGACCCTCGACACTTTCCTCTTGTAAAATAGGTTCTCCATTACCATTACATCCATTTTTGTGACCTTTCCTCCATTAGTATTCTTAGCAGTAACCTACCATTGCCAAATACACTATTCAGAACATTGTTTAGGCCAATAACTACGCCCCCAGCATAATTTAAAGAACACTGATGCATTCAGTTTGTGGACAGGACAGGCAAAATACACAGTCTATGGTTTATACAGATTAAGGTCACACAAAGCAAGGAGTGAAGACTCACCTGATACAAGCCAAGAATTTTGGCCAGGCAAGTTGGGCTTCCAGAGCTGATAGAAGCTGCCAGATACTTAAAATATTCAGGTGCAAACTCCTCAAAAGAATCCAGCTCCGTTTTCGTAACTTGCTTTATGATGAATCTATCGTCTACTGTTTTTGCAAAATATACATTACTTTTTCCTCCTTGAGCACTCCATGTACTGCAGCGGCTCATAGAACGTACAAAGTTAACTTCACTGGGGCAGCATTTTCTCCTCAAAGACTCAAATTGCTTCGCAAAATAACAAGTTACTGAAAACTTTGCTCTGCTGCCAGCTGTAAGAGACTCATCCTTAAAGGACAGTCTCAAGTGCGGAGACCTCTTAGACTCTTCAGATCCATAGCCCTTATACTGGATGTAGTCCGAGTTTAAAGACCCGAAAGACTGCCAAGATGATAATGTTGAAGCAAAAGAGCCTTCTTTGTTGCTGTCACCGACACTGACAGCTACTTCACTTTCGCTAGGTTTGTCCGAGATCCAGTTCTCGTGTTCTTTGCAACTGAGGGCATAAGATATAATGCTAGTCAGCTCGCTGTCGTATACAGCAACCGCTATATTGCCTTCACCTGTTTGTGGCAACAGCAAACGACCACCTTCTGCAATATGACTAGCAGATGAAATCAGTGATGGTGTCGCCTTTAATATATTATTCATATCACGGGCCTCTTGAGGTAAAACTTGGGATAGAGTCCTGCGGATGTTAGAAGATGGGTCCTTAACAATGCTTCTATAGTCTCCAGAAACATGGAAGGATCTGAGAGTAGACAAATGCAAGGGAGAGAGGGGCAATTCTCTCTGAAATCTTTCACTGACCCTTGTAGCAGTGAGCCTTGTAAGTGGTGGACTATCAACTTTCTGTTGAACAAGTAAACTAGAAGAGGGTTCTTCTGTCGGATTTTCAACCGGATCAGTCCCTGTCCATGCCAAGTCTATCTTATCAGATAGATTGGATTCACTGACCTGACCATCCACATGTCCACCATCTTTTTCATTGATATCACATGGTAGCATCTGTACTTCCGCAGCTGAAATGTCTAAAGTTGATTCCTTTTTGTCCAACAATGACTCCTCTGTGATGGACTCTTCTAGATTGGATGAGACAGATGAGCTTTCCTTAAAGCGAGACTCAAGCCTCCGGTTCCTTCGATGCAGTTCCTCATTCGTAAAGTCTTTGAGCTCCGCAGAAAAGGATTCTCCAAGTGACGCCTTCGACTGAGGAGTGACAGTGTTAATAAGAGAGTCCAAGGTGTAAAGCCTGCGATCCCAAACATGGGACCCAATAAGTAGAGAACGCTTAAGGCCGTTTAGTTCCAGAATATCAATGGCTAGCTGATCAGATTGAGGGACATCCAAAGAAGCTGGTTCTAGCACCTCCTGCAGATAAATGAGATATGTTAAGAAACTTGTTCTCACAGCTGAACAAACAAGCATCAGCAATCAGTGAGTAGCCATTTTAAACCTTGTAATGCTCCTTTTCGTTCTCAGCAAGATCCTTCAGCTCCATGACATGGCCAAGTAATTCATTTTCATCCGAGGGATCACGACCCGAAATGCTTTTCTGTTCAATACTGAGAAGTACATTGGAAATCTCTGCATATAGTGTTTCTGTCTTGGATAGAAGCTGCATTTCGAGGCTTTCCTGTTAGTATAGCTTCTGAACAGATAAACACCTTTAGAGTACTAGTGTAAGCATTAGTTATTACCTCAGCTGCCTGCTTCCGTGCCCACTTATCTTGAATGTGATTATCAAACTCAATTACCGATGGAGGCAACTGAACAGTTAAGATCTCAATAGGGGAATAACGAAAGAATGCAACCATGTTTCCAAACCTGCGCATGAAATGAGCTTTTTAATTACTGAATCTCTACACAACTGCATACAATATTTAAATATGTAATAAACACTTAAGTAGGTAACCGTACCCATAGAACCGTAGGCAGTCTCTCTGCAGAGAATGTCCACATGTTGCAACACGATTGGCAGTTGCATGATTGGAAAAACTGAGTTCCAGGAACTTTCCAAAAGACAATCCCCAGGCAGCCTCTGACATAGTTACTCTTCTAGTTGCTGGAGGAATTCCATCCACATGAGCACACTTTAGGCATCGATGCCACATCCAAATCTTTCCATCTTGCTCTCCTGGTAGCTTCACATTGGTAAGACGCTTCACACTGATAGTCAGGCTTCCAAGCTGATGCGTGAAACATTGTACGTGAGCTTCAGCAGGCTCATCACAGGACCGACAATAAGACGTCTGAAATTTAATAACCTTATCAGACTAAATAAAAGGTTAAAAATAGAACATGACGAAAAAAGTGTCAAAAGCAGCACCTGACCAAACAGATCATCACGGAGGTATCTACCAAGAGGTTTGTCAAAGCAGCCATAAAATTTAATGCGCAACAGACGAGAACGCTCACAAAGAGTTTCTTTTGGAACACAACAGCTAGAAAAGGACACCAAAATGCTTTGCTGACTTTCGGCAGCTGAGACTACGGTATGGATTTTATCACTTTCCTGTAAATTTTCAGGGCTTGATGGTTCTGGAATTTCTGTGGTTTGCTCTCCGGTAGCAGAATTATCTTGAGAATGAACATCAGCAGTTTTCCAGTCATACATTTTCTGGCCTACACTGACCATTAAATCCTTGTTGATTGAGCTAGGCTGATGACTAGATTCAGAATCCGATAAGCCAGAGGCATTAGGAAAATTGTGCTGATCATTCTCAGAGAAGGTATTCCAATTTTTGAGTTCTGAACCAGAGTTCATAGTTTTCTCACTTTCTGCAAAAGTAGGCTCTACATGTTCATCTGGAGCAGAAGTAGATACACTGGAAATGGAATGGTCTAGGTTTAATCTTTCTGGTACTGCGAGTGCAGGATATGGCGCCATTTTTGGAATGCTAGCGCCCTCATCAGCCAGAAAAGAAGTTTCAAGGGACAGATGATATGCAGCAAACAGCCCGTACTGGACAACGTGCTTCACCTTCTTTAACTCTTCTCGATTTGCTCCCTTCAATAGGACCTGGAGAAATGAATCATGTCAGTCAACAGTCATATAGTAAAACTTAATGAGCACACGTAAAAAGCTGGAGATTTGTTACCGTGCAGCCTAAGCGCTTTGGACATCCCTCAAAAAACATCAATGTTTTGGTCATTTTCTTGTTAAGCTGATTGCCACTCCCATGTTCTTCAAAGACCCTTTCTAGATGAAAGAGTTCACAATGTCCTAGCCGTGCAGAGGAGATTGTTTCCGGTGACTGAGTTATAAGGGCACCAGAACATAGAGCAATGCGCTCTAGCAATGGCCGTTTGACATTCAACACTAATGAGATATCCTTTTCCAGCAAATATTCTTGAGCATAAGATGATACACTTTTCTCTACTAACAGAACATTTGGCCGATGAGCCTCTATTTTTGATACAATCATCTTGAGGTGATCAATTTCCTGAAGGAAAAAACAAACTAACTGAATTTAATTTTTTGTTTTTTAATTTAAATCTTCCTACTTTGCAAAAGAAAGAGGGAGAGAAAGACAAACTTGCTGAAGCAAAGTATCCATTGAAGCAAGCTGATTTTGCACTCGTTGGTATTCCAGCGCTCCTCCTAAAAGAAGTAGTCTAGCATTTTTGTATTGTGAAGTCATCCTCTTATGCTTTATATTTTTTGTGCAAACAACTCCCCTGATAAGAGCGCTGTAAAGGACATGGAACTTTAACACTTACTTTTGAATTTCCTGAAACCCAAAATATTAAAAAGAAGGAAATAACTCATTTACCTATCATTTGGGTTTCCGGTCGCTGCACACTTGATCTTGACATAATCAATAGGATCCATGCTCCCTCCACTACTTGTATCCGGCTTCACAAAATTTGCAGCTTGCCATGCCAGATTCGAGACGATATCCAGCCAGTCTTCATCACCGTTCTCTTTACCAACAACAAATCCCTCACCTTGCAGTAAATTTGCCACAAGAGCACGGAAATGATCCCATACTGCGACTCCAGTTTCCTTGCTTTCATCACTGTGTCTTTCCTTTGCTTGGAATATATTTTCGATGTGACTACTAGAAGAGAAAATCGCACCAGCTTCGCCAATATTGTCATCCTCATCGTCATACGTAAAGAAATTGTTTTCGGCATCATAATTTTCATCTTCAGGAGGAGGAGGATACCAAATCAAACCATTTTTGTCAAAATCCAATAGTTTCTGCTCCTGTTGTCCGAATGATATATCTGAACTCTCATTAGCTACCTCGGAGTCGTCAGTTTCTAACTTAAATCTTGTTACAGGAACCCTCTTGGATTCATCAAATGGACCATCAGTTTGTGAGGACAGCAGAAGCCTGTTAGAAGTGAAGTAGTTACTGGAGGGGCTATCCATTGGACTCGATCCAACTGAATTGATGTAATGCTCGTGCATACCACAAAAACTATTGGTATCCATATCAGAAAGGTCCTGACAACTTGAGGGGCTGAAGAGGGTATTCTCATAATGCTCAGTGTCATCTTCATCACTCCTGTGTAGATAGAAACATCTACATTAGGCTTCAAAAGTACCGTTGCCAGTAGATGACTGATATCATCATCAGCCGAGAGAGATAAAACTGGTTGAACTAGAGTAAACATTGTACTCAACTCAAGACATCACAAGGAAAATGAAAGCTTAATGTACAATCAACAGTATCAACAAATGATATGAAGGAGCATATTGCCATCAAATAGAGGGTACATGAAACTAGTTGCCTGGAGGCTGATAGCAAAACCAGGATTGAAAGAAGCAAACTAGAACTTATAGAACCAGAATGATGTTGAGCTATAAAGCAAACAAGCAAAACCACAGATTGCATACAACTAGAAAAAGAAAGGCAAGAAACAGCAAAGTATTTTGGGCAAAATATAATACATCTTGATTAATACAAAAAGTATATATACCTGGTAGAAGAGCGTCGAACTGAAACTGGCAATAGTTGACCAGAAGACGAGGCAAAATTGCTGCAGGTCATGTTATCAGGAGAATAGCTATGATATTTAGGCGCCAAGACAGCACAGACTCCAGGACTTCGTAGAATTACAGTACCACTGGGTTCCTCTTGATCATCACCGCAGGATGTAGATGGAGTTTCGAAGCTGAGCGGAGAAGAGGCAGAGGGGTGTACTTTTCCACCACTCTTGTAACTGCTCATTAAGTTAGTCTCAATACAAAATCTGCAACACCTTCTGATATCCTCAGTTTCACTCGCAGAATCCAGCCCATTGGATGGGACAGAAACAACGCATTCATAAACGTGCATACACCTCTCACAGATCATTCTGCCACAAGATTCACAGTCGCATTTGGGAGACTCCTTGGACAAGGCAGAGCGGCAATCACAACATATAATTGCAGTAATCGGCCTGTTTAAGTCTCCCAGGGCACAACCAATCATCTCTTACTAGAAGATCAAATTGCGGAGCTCTCTTGAGTAAATCAAGGAATGAATCCTCTCTGAATGAGAAGGATCGGAACAATAGAAGGCAATCGGTGAATGGGAAACTAGTCTTTGACTATCAGTGTTTCAAATGGGACAAAAAGTCACCCTCCAACACTGCTGCTAAGGAATCAAAATAGGAAGGTGCAGCAAATTCTAGGATAATAACTAGGACAGACTAACCCACCTTAAAAGTTGCTGGGTGCGTAAAACCTCATATGATCAGCTGAGATCCCCAGGAATTCAAAAACAAATCGGAGGAAATCCAGATAGGACTCAACTAGTTGTATTTACACAGCACTGAGATATCTGCTAGAAAGCAAGCAAAGCACAACAACATTAGAAAGATATGTCTAAGCTGGAATTGAAGGAGAAAAAGGGTGGATTTTTCAACCAATACCAGAATCATCAAGGATGCAGCAAGCCAAGAAAGCTTGACACATGAAATGTAATAAGGTATGGAGGAATATGTTTAGGGCAGATTTGAAAAGAGGGCTGGGGAATCAAACCCCAGAACAACAATAACTCCAAGACACAGATGGAAAGTAATCAGTTTGATTAACATGCAGTAAATGCGAGAAGCAAATCCATAAACTGAAGCAAATCAGAGGTCAAAAGGGGTAAAGAAAGAATAGCTCTGGAAAAAAGGGGGAGTAAAGAAAAAGGATTAAAGAAGCAAAGATAGAGATACTCCTACTACTGTATAAACAAGTAAGTATTGAGAGAGAATCAATGAAAGAGAAATAGGTGATGAAGTTTCCTTTCCCTTTTCTTTTTGTGCCAAAATTCACATCTGCACAACCGCACCAAACACAAGCACCATTACCATTACCATTACCATTACCATCATCATCGATCCGCTGTTAGCTTAAATCTCACTCATTTCCAGCAAAGCTATCACCTTTTTGCTCCCACACCTATTTTAAACTCTAATGTACGCAAAGGCGCAAACTTTTTCTCCCTCTCTAGAAATTAGTAATTGGAAGATGAAGAAGACCGGTTGTTGTTCTAGTTGTAGCTTCTGATTACAAAGTGTTAGTTAACTATTTTCTCTAACCTTGACTGTTTAACAGTTTTGTTAGTAGACCTAGGACAGCAGGCCTCATGTATCAAAACAATTAAATTCAAATTTCCAGCATTTGCATTGGATATGGGTTGTCTTTATCCATTTCTTTTCTTTTTTTCCCTAAAAAAATTAAATATCCAGTTGGACACTGTTGCAATTCATTTGAACCTGTTTTTATTACTTGTCTGGGTTTGTGGATGGTGATATGTTGTGATGTACTAACCCACAACCACAAATGGAGTATATATAAGTATAATTCTACACTAAATTAATGTACCAACAGTATTATATACGCATCTCTATCCATTTAGTCAGCATCAGCATTAATAAACAAACAGTTTATCAAGCTTGAGATGTACGTCAGCAAGCAGCAGCAGCACGTTGAGAGATTCAACAAATGGTAATGGATTCAGGGTGCAAAGCCTTGAGCTTGCTGCCTCCCTGCTTGCTTGCTTGCTTGCTGAACATTGGAACGTGTTATACACAATCTGGTACTCATCTCTAACATGTCTAACACATTCAAATTGATGAATGGATCAACAAGATTGTATCTTTGCGTCATAACAAAAGTTGTAGTAATCATCTATACATGTACCTGCAGCTTGCTAGTAGCACACTACATGGGAAGTTGACCAAGTTGAAATGGGAGAAGGGCAGTCATTCTCAAAGCCCCACCCTACATCTGTCTACATGGTTAAAACTTTGAAAACCTCACATCTGATTTTTCCAATTAGTCTATGGTGATGGCTGAGGACCATGGTGACAGTGAAGATGGCAAATCTACTTGGGTTTGGTAGAGGGGTGTCATTAATTACAAATTCTCCCAACTTGAGTGTTGTGTCTTAACGTAACCTGTTTTCACAAGTGTCTAATTGAGGCCTTTGTTTTTCCATTCTTTTCTAAAGGTGCATCATCAAGTTACATGCCTCATCTTCATGTGATGAAGATATTGTTGTTATTGAATTTGATTCCATTTGTGGGTTAGAAGCTTAAGAGGTATGGGGATTTAGGGTCCTACACCAGGAACCAGATCTGGTGCAGCCACGCAAATAGCTGCACCGTTATTTCTTTCATCTTTTTCGGCACCATTCGACTCAGAATCTAATATTGATGTAAACTAGAGAATTGTAGATCGAAATCAGATTCTAAGCCGAAGGGTTCCGAAAATGGATGCGAAGTTACGGTTCAATTTAATACAACACTGAACAAAACAGATTTGACATTTGCTGTTTGGGGGCTTGTTGTGAACACATTACTTGTCCGTTGAAAACATTCTATATATCGTTGGAAAACTGATTCAAAGAGCTACAGTTCTTTAGTTTACGTCAAAATCAGATTCGGACCTGAATGATGCCGAAAATGAGTGTGAAATTACGATGTTGCTAGTGGCAGCGCAACACCAGATCAGATTCCAAATTCAAACGAAATGCCGAAAATCATTTTGCACGGAAAGGAATCTAGACATGCCAATTGCCAACTGCACATTTACACTAGTTTAAAACTATATCGGTTTTATAGTAATTTAATCAAAACGATGTCATTTAACGACAAGTTCAATCACATAAGGTTAAAGATTATAAAACATATGATTTAGATTATAACAGTAAAATCATCACCGTCATTTCGACAATAAAATTGATTTATAGAAAGAAAAAAATAAGTAAAAACGATTTATTGAGGAAAATGAGAAACGAGAGCAAATGGATGAGAAAATTAAATGCGATTTGAGAAGAAACGAGAAAATAAAGTAAATGTGAAGTGAGTGAATAAATAAATAAACTAAATGCAAACATGATGAAAGTCTACAAAGAAGTAAATGTAAGAGCGAATATTTTTTGCGATACCCGTGAGAAAAAGTATATATTTTAAATATAAAAAAAGCTTTTGGTTTTGTTTAGTGTGTTTCCAAATTAATTTGTATGATAAAATTAATTGTTAGTTTATTCATTGGAATCATCCATTTCAAACCTTGCAAACAAAGTGATTCTTTTCCCAAAAACAAAAACAAAATAAAAAAACTCTAAGTAAATATTAGAAATTTTCAATAAATATTTTCATTCTAATTTTTAGTTCAATTCTCATACAAAATATTTAATTACAAATTATTGAATAAAATACTTGAATATTTTAAACAACGAACACCTACTTCGAACCAAACATTTTTGCTAACAAAATGATTTACATCTACTATAATAATAGAATACAATCATCAACACACAAACACCCACGAAAAAATTCGCTAACATCCGAAATTGCCGCTCCCGAGCGAAACGTCGCCTCCCGCTAAACCTTCATTAGAATATCGGTTAAGTGAGTGCAATGCACATGTGAAGAGAAACAAGTGAATAAAGTAAATGTGAAGCGAACAGCCAATGGAAAAGAAAGAGAAATACTAAATGTTAACAACACTAAAGTATAACAAAAATTCAATAATTAAAAATAATTAATACTTTTTTTCGATAGGGGTTACACGGGTACAATAAAATCATACAATATAATATTATCTAGTACCTAAAGTCCATGTCATTAACGGACATCAATACATAAGACAGGCCATTAAAAGCCTAATAAAACGAGTCTCCTCGAATTTCGAGACTCCAAAGAATGAGAACCCCACGGAAAAAGGAACTTGTGAGACCCTTCGCCTGACACCACCACCCCACAATCACAGACATCCTAAACCTCAGCATGCCGGCGCACCCAGAACAATCACCAACGAAACGGGGAAGATCGTCATCCCCCAACAGCAGACAGTCGGCCCCAACGCCGCCATTGGAGCCCCGTTCTGACGTCCGCGCCGAGGTCCATCCACACGAACCTTCCACGTAGTCCTCCACCCCAGTGCCAAACGGAAGCAATCAAGCACAACAGATCAACCCCCGGACTCAACGCTCCTTCCCGTCTACATCTATGCATCAAAATTAGCGGGGCGAAAGGCCGATCTGATGGTTTGACAGACCGCTAGGGGACCGGTGAAGTCATCGATGCCCCAACAACATAGACAAACCACCAATAGCAGGCGGAAGCCATCCGACAGAACAGCTCAGGCGAGATTTCAGGCAATCGCATGTGGCAGGGCCACGGCTACGCTAACCATGAGAGGAGTAGACACAAATATAACCAATAGGACAAAATATAAAAAACTCTCATAAGTATGGAAAATTAGAGAAAATACAAAAGTCTCACCTAAGACGAATCTTAGGAAAAAATATTTGTGGAAATGCAAGAAAAACAATACAAAAACTTGTAAGGGTAGAGGAAAGAAATCACTCTTCATGGAGGAGTGGCTCCTCCTTCCTCCGGAGAAGGTGACAGCGTTTGTAGGGGTTTTAAAGAGGAGAGCTTTTGTCGAGAGAGAAAAGAAACTACAAACCCTGACTTACTCAAAACTAAAAAAAATGATTAATACTTAATAGGAATAACCTTGCTATGTTCAGTACCGGTGAAGAAAAGTATTAGTTGTAAAGGATATCAAAAATGTTATTCAGGTGTTAGTGCTACACATTTCAATAAAGAATCAATTCAATCTTACGAGAAATACAATTAATTAGAATGTACAAATCATCATTACTTGTGATAACCAATGAATAGTTATGGCTTAGCATTATGTTTACGTTGTGGCATGAACGTTAACTTAAGAAATGGACTCATGATAACTAACAATGATAATCAAACAGACATGGTTTGCGTCAATATATGTACTAAAATTTAAATAATTGGTAAATACACGAAATTAGACCTAGTGATGCGAACATCAACTTAGACCGAGTTAAAATGGGTATAGTTTTACTACTAGATTATTTAGGAAATATAATATAACTGTTCGT
>JAWWMW010000439.1:167304-178576 GCA_035048345.1 Echeveria elegans
AATGGGTAGGCATTGGTGGGATTGGCCGAAATTGGGACCATTTCGCCGGATTCCGGCGGGTTAGCCGTGCGTGGCGGTTGTGGGTGGCGGCTCGAGCTTCCATGCTCAAAATTGGCGGCGGCTTGGTTCCTAGCTTGTTTGGTTCTTGCCATTGATGCTTAAATTGAAGATTGGGTGAAGAATGAGAGGATTTGAGTTGAAATCGGTCGGAATTTAGGAAATTAGGGTTTAGGTTGTCGGCGGTGAGAGAGAAAAATGAAGGGAGTTCGGGTGTTGGTCATATATTCGGTCGAACTTGCGGTTACTCGATCGAACTTGGCGAGTTCGGTCGAGTAAGTTTGAGATAAGTTACGCTTTAAGACTTGGTTACTCGATCGAGCTTCGTCTACTCGATCGAGTTCTTTCCAGAAGACAGTTACTCGATCGAACTTCCTGTATTCGATCGAGCTCTTTTTCCAGGCTGATTTATTATTGACCTATAATCCACTCGATCGAGTTATATATTAATTCGATCGAGCCGAACCCTTAAAATAACTTGCTCCCTTTTCCTTTGGAATAAAAACTGACTTTTATTGAATTTTCAAAGGGGAACAATACTTAAAGGATTGAAATGCATCATTTAGTAGATTAGAACTCATAAACTACTACGCGACGAATTTTTGTCCAATCTACTTTGTCATTCATTTCAAATGCTCCTTCAATTTCAATCCTCCTTTTCTTCTCACTTGGCTCTTTATCTTCATTTTTGATTTCCTCACGTTCCGGCCCATTGGAATTCACTTCTTCTTCCCAAGTTGGCTCCGTCACGTCCGTCCATTCACACCTTACTTCAACTGGACGTGCCAACAATTCCAATATCTTTATCATATGAGAATCCATATACTTTTTCTCCCCATGGATATTCATAAAAATGAATCCCATCTTCGCAATTAGAGTGATTAGCGACGTGCAACCACAAAACCTTCCGACTCCATAAGCTTGTCCATTTGTAATCCCCATCTTTAGAAATCTTATAGTAAAGATTTTAAACCAATCTAGGGGCTCTCCTTCATTCATTCCCCACATCAACTCCAACTAGGGATGGCAACGGGGCGGGTCGGAGGGAAATTGGACCTGCTCCGTCGCGGGTAAAAAATGTTCTGCCCCGCCCCGCCCTGCTGCGGGGCAAAATTGCCCTGCTCCGCTCCGCTTCGACTCGCGTTGGACCCGCGCCCCGCCCCGCACCTAATTAAGGCAAACCCGCCCCGCCTCGATCCGTAATTAATTAAGGTTAATTAGAGTTAATTAAGATTAATTAGGGTTAATTAGGGATTAATTAAGATTAATTATGGATTAATTAGGACTAATTAGGATTAATTAGTATTAATCACGGGACGGGCGGCGGGGTGGGGCGGACCCATCGTGGGTCGGGGCGGGTCAAATTTTTTTTGCCCCGCCTTGCCCCGTTTGGCTTGCGGGACGGGACGGCGGGCGAGGCGGCAGGTCCAATTGCCATCCCTAACTCCAAGTCTTCTTTTGACACCCTATTCACCGTTTTCCGCACACAATTGACATTAGTGGCAATTATACGATGAGCATAATGTCATACCTTTGTATCAATCGAATAAGGCGACACTTCCTCATTGAACTCCATCAATCCCGTCATGTTTTCCCAGAACGAAGTGAGCTCGTTTTCCGTTGCTTTTGGAAACATGTCGTACTCCGGAAAGCGTAGACAACATATTGCGTGCATCCTTGTCCATTCAAAACTATTGTTTTGAATCCGGAACTTTCACACCGTATTTTCTCCAAAATATGCGCCTTCATCTTGAATTTGAATTCGCGTATCAGCTTCATAGACTTCAAACGATGTCAAAAACTCATAAACAAGTTTTTGATATGTTGAATGGTTCATCACACGATCAAGGTCAAGCCCAGTGCGCTCAAATAAACTATATAAGTGTGGCTTGATTTCAAGGGAAAGGAGGGTGTCTCTATGAGGTGCTAGGCTAACAACCGTTGGCTTTAATCATTCCATTGATTGGAATAACAAGAACCAACGATTCTCTTGTATACTGGACTCAAATTGAATGGGTAAATGATGGTTGAAGGCTCTCAAAGGTGACAAACTTGGGAAGGAATTTGGGTTGGGAACAATGGAAGCTTGAGACATTTTAAAAGGGATGAATAGGAAATTCGAAATGCTCACAAAAGACTGGATTTTTCTGAGTCGTTGGTGTGAAAAATGAGAAGCTAGAGTGAGATTTTATACTCACTTTGGTCAAATGAGGTGGTAAATGGTTTGAATTTTCATTGAAATTGCCAAATCAATTTTGAAATTGATTTCTAAGATAAATGTGGCACTAAAACCCTCCCCAACGTCACATTTGATTGCATCTTAACATTGATATTGAGCTTCATGGCCAGATCTTCTCAAGTCTTCGTGTATTAAAATTTCTCAACGTCAACTCGATCGAGTAAGCTCTACTCGATCGAGCTTAGCGTAATTTCCACTCGATCGAACATTGAGTAATACTCCTGATAGATTTATTCGTCCGATTACTCGATCGATTTGCAGATCGAGTAAACCCCCTGATTAAACCCTAGCCTAAACCCTAAACTCCAAAATCATGGACCCGAAACCCTAGACCCTAAACGTAAATCCTAGATATAACTTTTTGTGCGGCCCCATTAATTAGTTTTGTTTCTATCATGTTGGGGAAAAAGTCATTCGGTACAAGTACAACAGTCTGCTAAAAGCTTTTACCTATTTATACATACATCATCTGCTTGACACGATTAAAATAGTAATTTTTGGGCCCCTTCCTCTGGCCGGCGTTTCCTTGTTGGCGCTGGAAACATTAAGTACTTCAAAAATGCAGCTAGTGCAGTCATCTTTGTCGTTGTATGTACAATAATCATATTGCTTCTGTCGCAAAATCATTCAATGTCCTTATTGATTAAAATTTGTGTGTTTTTTCAGTCTGACATCATCTCAAAGGTGGAAAAGATCATGCAAATGTAATAACCTATCTCATTAGTGATCTTAATGGGCACGTTCATCGTCTCAAGGAAGACAATACCAAGTAGTGACTTGTCCAAAAGAAAAAATTATTTGTGTGTTTCGTACATATATTGGTCTCTGGATTCAAAAGTTAAATATTATGTTGCCATAGGTGTACTGGATTGGACCTGAAGCCTTTAGGTAAAACATCAAAACTCATAACACTATCACATTTAAGCAATGTGTTTGTCCATTTGGGCTCCAAACATGGTGATTCTAAGATTTGCATCTCTAAGGGCTGAAATATTTTTCGTATTCCTTAAGGTATGAACTAGGTGATTGTACTTAGGGTATTTATTTCATTAGTCAAATAACACCTATTGACGTTGAAGCCGGGCTGAACAAGTTTTTGTTGTTCTCAGTTCTTGTCTCTGTATTGTATGTATGTTGGTATGAACTTGATTTTTCTTATTTAAATTTTCTACTTTTACAAACATTCTCTGCTTTCACCTTGCAGCTCATAAAGCTACATCTGTTTCCCAACCCAAGTGGTGTGGAAGTACTCAAGAGTTACGTCAATTTAGTACTCATTCACGACAGCCCATGACAGACAAATTCAGGTTATAACATACTCGAGAACAATGAATGATGGTTCTCTCTTCGCATTTTTTTGTAGGGAACAAAGGAAAGGTCTGTTGCACTCAAATATCAGTGTCTTTGAAGTATCTTGCTCAATTTTTTTCCGAGGTTTACATTTATCTTTTTTTGGGTTTCGGTGAAATTCTCGCTTGAAATTTCTAGCATTTGGTCGTTGCGATCGTCTACCATTGATACTTATTTGGTTTTGAGTTTCATGGATTCGACTCGAGTGTTTGTCATGAACCTATAAGTTGTGTTAGAAGAAGATGATACATGTTTTATTGGATTTCTTCCGAAGAAGCAACACTATTTTGTAAGAATGTCTCGTATGAACTGTGCAAGTGATTTTATTGTGGCACTCGCTGAAGTGCTTACTTGTTTCCTATATGATACTTGTAACTTCTAATTGGATTCCACTTGTTCATTTATGTGTAGGTCACTGCGAGATCAGTGAGACTGGTTAATTTATCAACAGGACTGTTGCAATTCGAATGGCTCGCGACATCTGGTTGTGACAATGGTTATGGAGGTTTCAGATGGGGCGAGCCATTCGAATTGCAACAGCCTGTTGATAAATTAACCAGTCTCACTGACCTTGCAGTGACCTACACATAAATCAACGATGAATAAGCAAATTTATCGAATAATGAAATCCAATTACAAGTTACAAGTATCATAAAGAAAACAAGTAAGAACTTCAGCGAGTGTCCAAATAAAACTCACTTGCACATTCTTACAAAACAGTGTTGCTTCATCGGAAGATAAGCCATCAACACATGTATCATCTTTTTCTAACACATCCTCCAGGTTCATGACAAACACTTGAGTCAAATCCATAAAACTCAAAATCAAATAAGTATCATTGGTAGACGATCGCAATGGCCAATGCCAGAAATTTCAAGCGAGAATTTTACCGAAACCTAGAAATGGATAAATGTAAACCCGAAAAAAAAAATTGGGCAAGATACTTCAAAGACACTGGATATTTGAGTGCAACAGGCCTTTCCTTTGTTCCCCACACAAAAAATGCAAAGAGAACCATCTTTAATCGTTCCCGAGCATGTTACAACCTGAATTTGTCCGTCATGGTCTATCGTGTAAATGTCGTGAATGGGTCCTAAATTGGCGTAACTCAGTATTTCCACACCACTTGGGTTGGGAAACGGATGTAGCATTATGAGCTGCAAGGTGAAAGCAGAGAAAGTTTGTAAAATTAGAAAATTTAAATAAGAAAAACCAAGTTCATACCAGCATACATACAATACAAAGACAATGACTGGGAACAAATCAGCAAAAACTTGTTCAGCTCGGGTTCAACGTCAATAGGCGTTTTCTGACTAATGAAATAAATAGCTTATTTAGAATCACCATAGTTAGTTCATATCTTAAGAACACGAAAAATATCCAAGCCCTTAGAGATGCAAACCTGGGATCGCCATGTTTGGAGCCTAAATAGACAAACTCATCACTTAAACATGATAGTGTTGAGGGTTTTGATGTTTTGCCTAAAGGCTTCAACTCCAATCCAGTACACCTAAGGGAACATAATATTTAACTTTCGAATCCAGAGACCAACATATGATTTTTTTCTTTTGGACAAGTCACTATTTGGTATTCTCTTCCTTGAGACTAAGACGATGAAGGTGCCCATTGAGATCACTAATGAGATAGGTTATTCCATTTGAATGATTTTTTCCACCCTCTGAGATGATGTCAGGCTGACATAAATATAGACAAAACACACAAATTTTAATCAATAAGGCCATTGAATGATTTTGCGACAGAAGCAATATGATTGTTGTACATACAACGACAAAGATGACTGCTCTAGCTGCATTTTTGAAGTACTTAATGTTTTCAGCGCCAATAAAGAGAACGCCGGCAAGAGGAAGGGGCACAGGAATTAGCATTTTAATCGTGTCACGCAGATGATGTTGGTATAAACAGCTAAAAACTTTTAGCAGACTATGGTACTACCGAACGACTTTTTTCACATCCTGATAGAAACAAAACTGGTTAATAAGTTTGACCGTCAAGTTAAAGCAGAAAGAGATACAGGATACCTCCGCAAGAACCCAAAGAACAGGCTCACCGGATCCCAATTCAAACTTCATATCCAACACATTGTGCTCGTTAAGCCTGTAAAATAGAGAAGAGTCTGAATACCAATTACCAAAGGGAGACTGCCTCATTGAACTAAAAAAGTATGTAGAAAATATTATCCAAGTGGAGAGAGGATCGTTAATGATATCAATCAATAAAGTTACATCACTATAAACCCATGCAAAACTCAGATCATTACAGGTTTTGCTTTACAAATTTTTCGAAAGTAGAATTTTTCAAAGACTCAACAAGTGTGTGATACCCGATGTTGAATGGTTCTTCCAGCTCACCTTCTTCGTTCACCGGAATAGCCTAGTGATTAGAAAATACAGCAGCAGTATCAGAGACTTAGAAAGTTAGGTATGGCAAGAAGAAGAAAAAATGCACGGCTTCCCATCCCATACCTTAAAAGTGCCATCTCCATACAGTACACTATTATCGTGCAATCAGGGTCAACCACGGCAATCTGTTCGATTGTGTAGAAGCAGAGTTAGAAGTCATGATATATCATGAAAAGAGGTTTTACAGTGTGTTCACATGAAAATATAATAAACAAAACTACACAGAAGTGAACAGTTGTAGGCCATGATATAGGGCCCAAAGAATAAAAAGTTGAGTGATGTTAGGATTTACCTGGTTTCAAGCTATAGGTTCATCGGTGTCATCTGTGAAATTACCGCTCGATCTAAGGGGAAGGGATTCAAGATAGATGTGAGGATTCAGTTAGCACGTATGTATGGAAAGTTGTTGCGGTATGTTTGAACTATTGTTTGTACCTAGCAGTTACTCCCACTGACTTGACATTCCAGTCAAGAAGACATAATTTGGAATCTAAGGTAGAAAGTAACAAAAGACCCTGAAGGGAAACGAGAGAGGAGACTGAATGTTATGTAGGCACGATCAATTTGCGAATTACAATGGTCATGAGGACGTGTTACACTTGCCTAAGGACGAAAGAGCAGGAGTGTTGCGACATTTCCGTATACTGGTACATCTAGAATAAACTGAGACAAAGAAAAAGAAAAGAGGAGATCAATTACATGGAAACTGAGTTTGTTCCACAAAATTCCAAAAAAAGAAGATATACCTGCAAGTGCGGAGGATTAGAGAGATGAATCTCTATAGCGGATTTACTGAAATAAAACCAAAGAAATACTCAGGATCAAGAATATAATTGTAAACCCTAGAAAATTGAAGAGATATCTTACGCCACAATGAGGTTCAAGTGCGTCCGGCCGGTGAAATGGCCTACGCATGAGTGAGTGACTGCACAGGGCTTGCGAGCCGTGAAAACAATTTGTTTCGTCGGATGTCCAAGGGAAGCGGATTCTGAGGACTTATCGACTTCGATTTCGGAGGCGGATTCTGAGGACTTTCGGTTTCGATTTCGGAAGAATTTCCGGTTTGGATTTCGCGACGTCGGCGGCGGCTATTCTTCGGGATTTTCCACAAAAGTCGCTTAGAGGGTCGTAACACGGTTAGGGTTTCTCGAGGGAGGACGCAGACGTGGAAGTCGAGGAATGAATTGATTAGGGTTTACGCGGACGCGTTACGTTATGATGCGGATGCGGCGAATGAGAGTTTTTTCTTTTTTGTTTTTTTTCGAGAATGAGAGTTTTTTTATTTTTTATTGAGACTTTTTTTGAGAGGATCCAAGGCTAAATAAAACACATATCAGGCGATTAGGAAGGAGATGGGCGAATGAGAGTACATGTATTTACACAAATGGAGAGTATTTGCTGTTGGGCGTTTGCTCTGGCTACTGGAACTCCAAATAATTTGCATTCGTAGGCTATTTAGCAAACCAGTTGCTTACAGCGGAGTTTGATCATCTGCGGTGCCCCCCCTATGGTGATATTTGGACAACAATTGTAGTGTAGTAACCTTTTGCGCCGCTTAATGGCTCGGCTCGGTGTTGTCGAGATTTACATAGAATATGAGTATTAATTTTGTCATAAACCTCATCTTGTTAACATACCGCCTAATGTTTAAACCAGACCCCATTATGAGACACACTAGTTAGCAGATGTGCTAGTCTTTGTAACCTTTAACAAGAATGTAAAGATTGTGTAACTTCTTATACAGAGCAAACTACTGAGTTCAGTGAAGAATAAGAAGGAACCGACAACAGATAACCGAGCAAGGAGAAGGTAGCTTCAGAAGGCGTCGACGTCAAAGAACTTACATAGAGAGGCCCGCCTATTAAAAGACTATTTCTCCGACCAACCAACTTACACTGATTGTCAGTTTCATCGAAGATTCAGAATGAGTAAACATGTATGTACTACACTACTACTAATTTCATTTATAAATATCTACTAATAATAACTTAGAAAATAAATTAGGTACTACTAATTGCATTTAATTTATCATAAATATATAGATTTTGTGTGAAGAAATAAAATGAAAAATGATTATTTGAGTAAATAAAATAAAATATTGAGTGATGTAAAAAATGAGTTCAATTTAAGAATGAATATAAAGGAGAATGATTAAAGCGGTGGGGAATAAAAAAGGGGAAACAGAAAAAGTAATAATGTAGTATGAAAGAGAGTATAAAAAGTGGGAAAATTGAGGGAAATGTGTAAAGATGCTCTTATGCGCTTCAACTTTTTCACAAAATAGGGGTCTCACTTGTTTTTCTTGGCATACTTTCTTTTCTCTCGTTTTCTTCAACTGAACCAAGCCAAAATGTGAGCATTAAATTACTGGGTGAAGAAAAAAGAGGGATCTCTTCATAGTTTTAGAAAAGATTCTTCATAAAAGTTTCAGCTAGTTTTTCCATGGTTAATCCGAAAGTATTATATGATCCTAATCCAGTGCTCCATAGACTTCTCATCGGAAGCGCTTGTTATATATAGTGTATTGCTGGAAACTCTTCATATGCTGATTGATCACCATCCTGCTCATTTTGAACTCGTGTCAAGAAATATCCAACATCCCAAATATCAATGTGCTTTTAATTACACTGGTAGCAGATCTCCTTTGGCGCCTCTCATTTGATTGCCATTAAGAAGATAATAGTGTAACAGATGACTTCATGCAGAGAGATGTTTCTGAGGTTTGTTTCGATGGCAAAGGTGTCAAGATAAACACTTGGCAAGGCAGGGCACATCAAGCATTATAACAAAAGCCCAGGTTACCGCAGCAAGAAAACGTGAATTTAAAACTATACAGGGGATCTTTTTATCATGTTGCGGAAATGGATCAGGGACTAGAAATATGCTTTCTTTGTTATATGTTATGACCACCATTTATTTCTGTACCTTTGGCTGCAACTTAAGAGCCTGTATTTCATGGTGTGTCCAACGGCCTCCAATGCTAGAGAACTGTGCAGATTGAGAATCAGTCACCAGTAATCACTACATGAGCAGACACCATCTTTGAAGAAATGGAATCTGTTATTATCTCTCACTATAATTTCTCTTCCTTCCAATTTCGATATGATTTTTACAGCAGTATGGCAATCCTGGCACACCCTGAGGTTCTTCATCACCCTAATAACTGATCCTGCACAACTCACTAGCAGAGCAAAGGCAACAGCTAGTTTCTCACTATGAGTACCCACCATTTCCTCTTTCTCTTCTTCCTCAACATCTCTTAGCACACAACTTGTGTCCTCCTCATAGCCAAGCCCCTTAATTTTCTTCTGAACCTCTCCCAACTTTTTGTAAATATCTCCAGACTTCTCATGTGATCGATCTCCAACAATGAACCTGTGGATTTTTCCGCCAAACTCAACCGAACTCCATCCAGTTGTTTTCTTCACCCCTTCATTCTTCATTGCTTTTCTGATCCTTTCAGCTTCCTTCCATTTCCCAGCAGATGCATATATATTAGATAGCAAAACATAGTTCCCAGAGTTATTTGGCTCCATCTGAAAAAGCTTATCGGCAGCAAATTGCCCCATCTCAACATTTTTGTGAATTCGGCTAGCATTCAAGAGGGAGCCATAAACTCCAGCATGTGGCTCCATTGGCATGGTTGCAATGAGGTTCTTAGCTTCCTCAAGTTTGCCCACACGGCCCAACATGTCAACCATGCACGCATAGTGATCCACTGTGGGGGAACTTACTGAACTGAAAATAGTCTGCCCTTGTTCCAGCATTCCAGAATGGCTGCAAGCAGTTAGTAAACCAAGGTAGGTTACACGGTCCGGTTCTACTCCCACTTGATTCATCTCATTCCACATTTCAACTGCTTTAGCACCGTGGCCGTGAGCTGCTAACCCAACTATCAAAGTATTGTACGACACCACATCTCTGTGCTCCATACCTTGGAACATACAGATGGCAGCCTTTATGCATCCACACTTGGCATACATGGAAATCAAAGAATTGTATCCTGATATGCTTAGTTTGATCTTTGCATCTTTAGTGTACTTGAATGCCCAGTTCCCAAGCTCAAGAGCCCCAAGATGTCCGCATGCAGAGAAAACACTTACCATTGTAACTTCATCAGGCTTAATCTCTCGCGACGCAACCATCTCTTTAAAAAGTTTCAATGCCAATGCAGATTGGCCGTTTTGGGCATAACCAGCGACCATGGAGTTCCAAGTCACAACATCTTTTTCTGGCATTCGGTAGAATAGTTCTGCGGCTGATGCCAAATCACTAGTACGCGTGTAGGCAGCTATCATTGCATTCCAGGCAACATGGTTCCTATGGTCACCCATTTGATTGAATAATAATCTAGCTTGGGCGAGGTTTCCACACTTGGCATGCATGTCGAGCAGTGCAGTTTTCACAAATAAATTCACCCTGGTGCATGAGTCGCCCAAAGTTTTGACAAGGAAATCAGATAGGACAGGATCGCCCACAGACGAGCATGAGGAAATGACGGCGACCCAGGTAGTGTCGTCTGGCTGGCACCCGGAATGAAGCATCTGGGAGAACAAATCTATGGCCTCCCGAGGCATTCCATTTTGGGAATATCCGGTCAGCATTGCATTCCACGAGATGACATTCCTTTGTGGCATGTGATCAAAATAGTTCCTGGCAGCGGCCAATTCCTTATGCTTGGAGTAGCCGGTTACCATGGCCGTCCATGAGATGACATTGGGATGAGGCATGAGGGAAAAAAGGGAGCAGGCCTGCGCTTTCAGCCCCCATTTCCAGTAAGCGGAGAGCAAAGCATTCCAGTCTGTGGAGGCTCTATGAGACATTTCGTCGAACAGCCTGGCAGCAGCTCGAACGGGGCCGTGAAGAGCATAAGAAACCATGAGGGAATTGCGCACATGAGTGTCGGAAAGTGCAAGGCCGAGCTTGAGGAGATGAGAATGGAAGAGGGCAGGAGAAACAACAGACTTGATGAGAAGGGGATACACATGAGGATCGGGGCGGAGGCGGTAGACGTTGGTCATGAGACGGTAGAGTTGGAGGACGTGGGAGTGGAAGTTGAGGCGGGAGTAGAATTTGAGGATAGAGGTGAAGAGGAAGAGGTCGGGGGAGAGAGAGGAGCGGAAGATGAGGGCTGCGTAGGAAGAGGGTGCGCGGAGACGAGTGCATGAGTTGATGAGTTGGGAAAGGCAGTCATTGTCGAGAGAGA
>JAWWMW010000439.1:183158-197903 GCA_035048345.1 Echeveria elegans
AAGTGAGTCGAAGACACATAAGGAATTAGTAATAGAGGTAACAAAATGGATGTATTAGTTGGATTACGAATGGATTAATGAATTTTGAATTAAATGGTCCAATTCATTTAAATCATTTATTGTAAACTGATTAAATAGATTGGACCATTTAGTTCAACGAATTTCATTAATCCATTTACACATAAATGGATTTTATTAATCCATTTAACAAATTCGTAATATTTCTACACATAATGCTTACCGAATTTTTATTGTTTTACAAAATATTTCTATAATGCTTATCAATTTTATTTAAATTTTAAAATATTTCTTGTGTCTCAATTTGATTTTTTCATGTCTCAATTCGATTTCATTCAAACTTTTCAATATACTTCAAACAATTTTTAATTTTAAATGTAAAGGGGTAAATTTTCTTTAGTGAATTTTGAAAATTAGAGTTTGTAATTTTAATTTTTAAATCTTATTAATTTAAAAAGGCTCTTTTGCATTTTTTTGTCTTATCCTATTTTGTATTTTGCCTATTTTGTCTTATTCAAATTTGTATTAGTGACAAAAATAAGGGATTTGGCGACGAAAATCGGATCATCAATGTAGGACTGGTTGGACACTTTTTTGTCCTTTACTAGGTCTATTCTTTTATTAATATAGATGAAGAATGAAAAAAACATAAATTTTAAACTTAAAATTCTCAAAGCTAGCGATGGGTTGGTATCCTCTCGTCTCTTGAGTTTGCTCTTTTATTTTCTCTCAAACTTTGAGTTTCTCTTCATTTGTCCTTTCGATTATGCATCGTGGTGGTTAAGCTATCATTTGTTCATTCTGCCTAGCCATCATCTTCGCTTGTTCGTTAACATTAACCGAGAGCTTGTTGAATCGCCTTACAAAAATCTAGTGATAAATATATTAAAAGAAGGCCTAATTTAGTTACCAATTGAGTCGCGACACCCCGTGCGTTTGCAAGTACCACCTCATAAGAACAAATAACTAAATCTACCATAAAGTACATGAAAATTTAAGTTTTATTATTAATATACATAATAGAATATGATGGGTCATCACTCATCAAATAGACATTTTCAAATTATCCCTGCCCTCCACAAATATTTACCCAGACTGCCCTCTTTCTCCTATCCCATCAGCATATAGTAACACCACCAATCGTTAATAAAACCGTCATTATCCTATAACAATGATTCCCATCAGGTTATACTCACGACATCATTCGTCACTAAAACTCATATCTCCATAAATGGGTACCCGTGTTGAATCAAGAACGAAGTAAGAGGTTGAGTGAAGAATCGAAGAACAGAGTATCGGAGATGATGGAAGTGGAGCGGAAAACATTGGAAAGTTTTAGGAGAATCGATTAGAGACATCGGAATCAAAGACACCGAATTCGGATGAGATTCGAAAGCGAAGCAATAAGCGCATGTTTCTGCCGCCTCTCATCGTCCCGACAGATGCTTTCCCTTGTTTTATATAAAAGAAGATTTATCTCGTTCATATAACTCATATTTATCTAAGAAGCGAATAGTAAAATAAAAACCATAAAGTACCGCCTAAACACAAGTAGTGAAAATAGAAGAAACTTACTTCAAATGAAAATATGTAGTTTCGAGATCAAATTAGGAAGGTTCCACTAGAGTAGGAAATCTCAGATTTGTCGTTTTCTCTTTCATAATACTCTATTTTATGAAACCAGATCTGGTGCAGCCACGCAAGTAGCTGTACCGTTACTTCTTTTGTCTTTTCGGCACCCTTTGGCTCAGAATCTGATTTTGACATAAACTAAAGAATTGTAGCTTATTCAAAGAGCTACAATTCTCTAGTTTACATCAAAATCAGATTCTAAGCCGAAGGGTTCCGAAGATGGGTGCGAAGTTACGGTTCAGTTTTAAACAACACTGAACAAAACAGATTTGACCTTTGCTGCTTATGAGGCTTGTTGTGACCCACTTCAGAGATGCTCTCTCTGGACGCGCTCTGGACTCTCTCTGCAGATGCGTGTATTGCCATAAACCCTTTGATGCAGTATATATAGATCGATGCATCAAGTGCGGTTGTGTAGGCATGGGTGGTTGGTCGTGGAGGTTAGTCCCACTAACTCCACTCTCCATGATCTGGTCGTGCATAATGGGTTTGTTCATGGAGCTTCTTTGACTTGGTCAGTGCTCCCACGTTCTTCTCCCTTGCTTCCTTGACTTGGTCAGTGCTCTCACGTTCTTCTCCCTTGTTGTTTGTGCCACACTGAAATTCCTCAACTGATTGCAACAGCTGGATAGTTGATCTCCTTATTTTCCTCAACTACTTTGACTGCGTCTCACAAGGGTCTTGACCTTCGCTGGTAGTTCTTAAACCTTTGCTGGACGTTCAAGGGTCTTGACCTTCGCTAGTAGTTCTTGAACCTTCGCTGGACGTTCAAGGGTCTTGACTTTCGCTGGTCGTTCAAGGTTAAGGAACCTATAATACTCAAGTAAGGTGTTAAACCCACAGAATTTGTCATCATCAACAAAGAGAGTCTGTACCCCAGGTACTAACAGCATTTGATCAAAGTAGCTCCTAGCAGCGGCCAAATCCTTGTGCTTAGACTGTCCGGTTAGGAGATGACGTTCCCGCATGTTGAGTCCGAGTGGTTGGCTGTCAAAAGAAATACGTATTGGTGAGTTTTTTTTTAAAAAATAGTTTATTTCCGTCAAGTTTCTTTATGTAAAAAAAGAGTACAGTGGTCATCGGTAGGGAGTACAGTGGTCATCTTAGTTTTCAATAATTAATATCGATAAGTGATTTTTCTTCCATAAAATGAAAATATATTTATTACTTTTGTGTAATAAAATTAGAAAATTAAATTAAATTAATCTTAATTCTCAATATTCAATACTATTGTTGATTTTTATTTAAAAAATTTCAAAACACATATTTCTTATTTTAACACTAAATTGAGCTTTTATGATGTTATTTTGAATAAAAAAATGTTCATCTATATATATATAATAAAATAGAATTACTAAAAGATAAAATAATGGTCATCAAAATTGTCCGTTCCTCCATAACTAAATAATAATCAGCATATCACCCGTCTATTGATTAAAAATTAAAAGTGGAGCAAAAATATTGAGAAGTATGAGGGAATTGAATAAAGACATCAAAATCGAATTGTTAAAGATTTCAAAAGCAATGTAACAAGCGTCTATTTTCACCGCATGTCTATTGTGACGAAGGATTCTTCTTTTTGTTTAGTTATTATAATATAATATGCAAATATAAAATTACATAAGAATCTAAATCGAGTTGTGCATAGATTCATGAATTGATTCGATTGAACAAGTGACCCATTGACTCGATAATCTTATCGAGTCGATTTGGAGATCGATGTAAAAGAGTAGCGGAGAGAGTGAAAATGATTAAATGTGAATCAAATGATAATGAAAGAAATAAAGCTGTCCTTTTCTCTGAGATTTCGCAGGCTGCCGCTGCTGGTCGTCGTTTCGAATTGGCGAGACTGAGGCGGATAGATCTCATCTCATCTCATCGTCAGCTTTGCATCTACTGTATATCCCTTCATGAATCAATCCGAATCGGATCTTTCTCTGCATTTTTATTCTCATTCAAAATCAGTCTGTTGAACAATGTCCGACGATAAGCTGCTGCTGCATCTCAAAAGGAAGGAGCTCACTGCCATTAGAAAGGCTGCTAGGGTTCTTCGAGATCCAGGTACCACTTTCTCTTCTGATTCTCCCCAGCCGCAGCCCCTCGGTCAAAATCACCCATCTCAATCTCCTGCTGCTTCTGCTAACCCCGACACACCTAAAAAGGCTGTCTTTTTGTACAACTGGAATAGTCAAAGACAAACACAACGACAAAGAAGACACTCCTCCAGCAATAAGATCAACACTCCTTCCTCACTCTCCTCCGCCCCTCCCTCTCAACGACACCATCCCCATTCCATCTCCACCACATCCTCCTCCTCCAACTCCAAGAAGACTCATTCCTATCGCAGACGCGCCTCTCTCATACTCAGATGCCGAGATACCACTGCCTTCGCCACTCCATCCATGAGACGCGCCCTTGCTGCTAGAAAATCCAACAATGTTTCATCATCATCCTTCCGCCACAGACTACAACATAAGAGAACAGCCACCACCAACTCCTCCGTTTCCCTTGATACCAGTGACCACAATTCTGCTGCATCTCCCTTGCTTCCTAGCCTCAGGCGTCAAAATAGCTGCTCAACCACTAGCAGGAATGACGCCTCGTCTTATGCATACACTACTCCTGCTCTATCTACTGCCTCCTTTAACTACAACCCGTATGCTGCGAGCAATGCTCAATCTTGGGACGCTATGACTGAGTCCCTCGATGAAAATGACTTAGACCAAGATGCTGATGATCAAATCGGTGTGCCCGCTCGACAGGGGTGTGGCCTTCCCTGCTACTGGTCCAAGAGGACGCCTCAAAAATATAGAGGGGCCTCAGCTACTTGTTACTCCCCATCATTCTCAGACACCCTCAGAAGGAAAGGGGGTAGCATACTCTGTGGAAGCAATACGGGGTATTCTAGAAAAAGTCGTCAGCCTTCCAAGAGGGACAGTTCCAGAAGACGGCACACTGACAGCTTTGATATGAAAGCTGCATCATCTGTTGGAACTGGTCATAGCGATGATGAGCTGTCTACGAATTATGGGGAGCTCGATTTGGAGGCTCGGAGTAGGTTGGATGGGCGTAGGTGGTCAGCATGTTGTAGGAGTCAAGAAGGATCAGAGATTATAGCTACAAAGGGTGACAGCAAAGGCCAAGGTACACCGGATAGCATCGTCAGCTTGAGTAACAAATATAGGCCAATGTTTTTTAGTGAAATGATTGGGCAAAATATAGTAGTTCAATCACTCGCTAATGCTATCTCTAGAGGTAGAATTTCCCCAGTCTATCTTTTCCAAGGTCCAAGAGGCACTGGGAAGACGTCCACCGCTAGGATATTTGCTGCAGCCTTGAACTGCACGGCCACAGAAGATGCTAAGCCATGTGGTGATTGTAGGCAGTGCAGCATTTATTTATCTGGTGAAAGCAAATATTATGTGGAAGTTGATGCCACTGATAAGAAGGCAGTTGATCTCATTAGGCGGTCATGGCGAACTATTTCTAAGGAATCTGCACAATCGACGGCTCCATACAAGGTTTTTATTATTGACGAATGCCACTTGCTTCCGTCTAAGACTTGGCTGGCATTTCTAAAATTTCTTGAGGACCAACCTATAAGGGTGATTTTTATTTTTATAACAACTGATCTTGATTGTGTTCCTCGGGCCATAATATCAAGGTGTCACAAATACATTTTCAACAAGTTGAAGGAAGGTGACATTGTCAATCGTTTGAGAAAGATTGTTGCTGAAGAAAACATGGATGTTGAGCAGGATGCATTAGACTTAATTGCCTTAAATGCAGATGGTTCACTAAGAGATGCAGAAACTATGCTTGATCAGTTGAGTTTGCTGGGAAGAAAAGTCACCATTTCCCTTGTGCACGAACTCGTGAGTGCTGTTAACTTGTGTTACATTTGTAATGTCTAATATTGATGGTAATGACTCCATGACCAGAACTGATGCACCTTATCCTTTTATTATGCATAGATAGGGGTTGTTTCTGATGAGAACTTGCTAGAACTACTGGAGTTGGCCATGTCATCAGAGACTGCTGACACGGTTAAAAAAGCAAGGGAACTAATGGACTCAGGAGTGGATCCTTTGGTTTTGACTTCACAATTGGCCAGCCTCATTATGGATATCATTGCGGGAACTTATCAAATAGTTGACGCAGTTCCTGCTGACGTTGCTTTATGTGAAGGAAACTGTAAGTGATTTTGTGTATCATTTGTAGTATTTAACCCCCCCTCCCCCTTAATGATCTAACTTATGATCATATACTATATGAGTTTGAATGACTGGCTCAAATAAATTAGGAGGATTAAGATTGAAACTATCGAAATTTGACTTGTTTCTAATGTTTGGCGGCCATTCCCAAACCATAGTAACTGAGGCAGAAATAGGAAGACTAAAGCTGGCACTGAAGCTCCTTTCCGATGCTGAGAAACAGCTCAGAATTTCGAGTGATCGGGCAGCATGGTTCGCTGCAACTTTGTTGCAACTTGGTTCAGCATCATCCGTAGATCCCACACTTTCAACCAGCAGCAGGAGGCAGAGCTCCAAAACAACTGAAGAAGATCCATCAACTGCTTCTAGAGGTGCAAATTCTCAAAAACCGATATCATCAGATCGATTCCTATCTCATATGCCAATTTCTTCAGAGTCTTTCCAGAAGGTAGCATTGCCCCTTGAGAGTCCATATTCCAAAACCATGCTTACACAACATGTGGATGGTAGCATTTCTGGAGCCTCAACTGCCACTTTGAGGCAGGTTACTGTTGCTAAGGTAGATTCAAACAGGCTAGACTATATTTATAGACGGTTTATCGAGAAGTGTCATTCAAACACCCTCAAACAGCTGCTTCAAACACATGGAACACTAGTATCCCTGTCCGAAGAAGAAGGTAAAACCTAACTTCATCAGCCAACGGTAAAGAGTTCTTTAGTTTGAGGAAAAAGTATATTTAGTACAATTACAACTCTGCTGCATGTGATAATGAAACTAAATGTATATTTATCTCTTCTAAAATGAAACTCTTTATGTGGGTGGGTTCAAGTGTAGCATACCTACAGTGTAGAAGGAATCTTTTTAATTATTCAAACAGTCAACCAACTGGAAGCTATGAGTACTTATACAATGGTGCCTTTCTGAAATTTTATGTGGTTGCTTCTTTAACTTTAACTCGATACTTAATAATGGCAGGTGTTTTAGCTGCATGTATTGCATTCAAGGATGTAGAAATCAAATCCAGAGCTGAGCGGTTTCTGAGCAGTATTGTGAATTCCTTTGAAACCGTTCTGAGGTGTAATGTGGAGATTAGAATGACTATCCTATCAAACAGTGAGGCTCCTGGTCATGGAATAAAAGCTGCTGATTTGCAAGATAATATGCTTTTACAGCAGACGGGGAGAAACCCGGATAATAAATGGAAAGAAAAAGCGTTGGGTAGCGGCAGAGTTGATGACATATGTGGAAAGGCAATGGAAATATTACAAGGGAGTTTTAACACTTCAACCCGCAAATTCCATGATATTTCAGATTGCTCTTCTGTTGAAACAACACAAGAATTAGCAGACATGAAGGCCAAATCAAATGACACCAAAGGACGGAAGCAAGGGGCCCCAATGCAGAGAATCGAATCTATCATTCGCGAGCAGAGGTTGGAAACTGCTTGGCTACAAGCAGTGGAGAAAAGTGCATCTGGATCCATGACCCGTACAAAACCAGAAAAGAATCAGGTCTTGCCACAAGAAGGCACGCGCCACTCTTTGGAATCTTTCAATCAGGCAGATGTTCCATCCCAAGAACTGATTTTTTCTCGAGCAGTCAAGGCCGGAACTCCTCACATTGATCAGTTACCCAAAGTATCTGAGCATCAGTTCATTGCCCCTAGTTCATTACATGATAAAAGCTTCACACACTCTTTAAGCAAGGACAACATGTAAGTTTGCTGATCTTTTGTTTACATATACCCCACTTCATCAATTTATTAGGTTAGAGAGGTAATTCTTTAAGGGTCATGAGATACATGTATACGGACCAGAGGTCTTGATGAAGCGTTTATTTTGTTTTACCATGCTTCTTGTGGTTTCTTGATTTTCCCTTCCCCCGTGTAGTTTTGGAAAACTGTCCTTATCTCACATCTTATTATTGGATGACTTGTTTAGTTAACATTGAACTCGGCAACCCTTTCAAGTGTTGCCTTGTTCATGTTTGATGGAAGCTGATTCGTGCTGTTGATGAAAAGCAGTTCTGCTTCATTCATTTTTTTTTTTCATGCTCTTATGCAGGGATTATGAATCGGAGCCTAGAACGGGAAGGTGCACCGGATTCTTATGTTGGAAGCGTCGGAACCTTCATAAGCAGCAGCGAAAGGTATGCTTTGAGCTTATGTACTAATCAAATGCCCCTCCACGGAATCTTCTTTATTTGTATGGTTTTACCAGCAGACTACCCTAGAACCTCCCCAAGGATCACACAGAGATGGGCGGTTATTATGCTTGGGGGACTGTTGTAGATCAAAGTAGATGGGTAGGAGAGGCTGAAGATGAATTTGTCCAGGGGATTCATCATTTCATTTATTTATGGTTTCATCAGTATTAGTTGCTGGCAATTGAATCTGTCATACTCAATATCAAACACTGCCATGTTGCATCTCAAGATGCCTCATCCTAACATCTCTTTGGGGCTAATACCTTGGATGTTAGAGGCTGGCTGCAGTAGACCTGTCATTTCGTTGTGCCCTGACAATGTTTTAAATTATTTTTTGTGAACTAACTATTTGTAGGCATATCTGATTGACTTAAGTTCCGTTTGGTTGTGGGAAAAATATGAGGAAAATAAAATTTTTAAAAAAATAATTTTCTTATGAGAAAGTTGTAAGAAAATTTTAATCTCACTTTGTCTATTTTTTTTTTCATTTTTTCCTTACAACCAAACACACCTTTCATTTTCACTCATAATTTTTCTTTAGGCTCCGTTTGGTTGCGGAAAAAAAAGTGAGGAAAGGAAAATTTTGAGTGAAAATGGAATTTTATGTTTTGTTGTAAGGGGGGAAAATACAAAAAATAGGCAAATTGAGATCAAATTTTCCTTACAACTTTCTCATGGAAAATCATTTTTCTTTAAAATTTTCTTTCCTCATTTTTTTTCCCGCAACCAAACGGGGCCTTAATTTTCCCTTCTTTTCCTTTTTCCCGGCAACCAATCATACCTTAGAATTTCAAAATCGAAGTTTCAAATAATTATCAAGCAAAAATGTGTATTAGATTACAAATAATTGCTGTAAAAAACAGGTAAGTTTGGTAACCTCCATACAAACTTTGACCTAAAACAAAAGTAAAGATGCGACACATTTCTCAAATTCGCAACAGACATGGGTAAAACTTTGTTTAAGCTTCAAGGGCAGAATCCGGGTTGATTGTTTTTCATGTTCTGCCACAAAGATCTGTGGGTGAATCTATTAAAGTATACATTAGGCATTTGCAAGTTGTATCCTGAAAGGAAATCAACTATGAAACTGAATGAATCTCAGACACTTGTGCTGAGTATTCTTTCGGCCAGCAACAAATCATCAGGGGTAGTGACCTGTCAGATTAAACATCAACAAGTGATCACCCCAGCTTTTGTAATTGACACTTCACACAAACTCACCAAAGCATGTAATATTTTTGACACACACTATGAGGTTGAATGGTTAAGCATGAATTCATTCATTACCTTGATGTTGGTGTAGGATCCTTCTGTTATGTACACGGGATGCTTGAGGTGCTCTACAATAGACACGTCATCAGTAACTTCAAGGTTCTCCCTATGATTCAGGCGAAGACTAGATTGTTATTGATATATCAGGAAGTCTTTGAACAAGCACTGGCATGCCAAACACGAAGATGAGGTGGACGACTAGGTCTATCAAGGATGCACTCTATATACCTGTTTACATGCTCAAACCCCTTTTGCAGCAACTCGGGTTTGATAACTTGTGGCGTTTGCATTTCCCAGAGTGTTCTTCTGTCAAGAGTTTTTACCACAAAAGACGAGCCATTTGCCTGGAAAAATAGCGTGGGGTGTTTTAAAAATTAGACAAATCCCAACAAAAGTGCTTAACTGATAGGCTAATCTGCATGTCCTACAATCAGTTTTAGGTTTGAATGATGGTCATGGACTACAAGCAAGCTGGGCTGGATGGACATTTTTGTTGGCATTGGCCTTACCTCTTTGATTGTAGCTTTTACAGGAACCCCAAGCACAGCTGCCCCATTCACCCATCCATCTTTAAGAACCTGGAAAAATTGGTGATGTTTCATGGCTTGACCAAACAGACTTACTAGTTACTGCAACAAAATATATAATAAAAAAAAATTCAAAGAGCTATTTTGCTGAGTATCATTCAGCTCTTATCCAAATGTACGACTACTTTCCAACAGTAATCAGTTTCATGAGTATTGTCTATCTGATACTGTAGCTTCTGAAGGATAGTTTTCTCCAAGAATTTAGTAGCCCAAAAATACTGTTTATCAGTAGATATGGCAACAATTTCATAGTTGACAAATTAGAGACTGGAACAAATCAACTAGTCCATTCATAGGCCATAGCTGGGAAAAAACTAGACGTGCATGGAAAACCTGAAGTCAACTAATAAGGACCATAATATTTGATGTTCTTTCACCTCCAAACATAACTTGTTTACCTAGACGTGCATTTTATGCAGGGACCATGAGCCTAAAAGCATGTTTTAGAGTGCATCAGGTCACCATTAAGCATACCTGTTCAATATCTTTTGCTGTCACAAGAGGTCTGGCAGAGTCATGTATACAAACAAGTTGTGAGTCTGGATCAACTGCCTGTTAAGAGTAAAGTGATGAGTGTGCAGTTAACACTTAATATATACAGAAACAAGAAAAACATTACAACTTCATCTTCATCTATAAGAAAATTCAATAGTTCCTTGCCAATGTGCAGCAAATAAGATACTTTAAAGATCGATGAATAATGCATCCCTCTTTATTAAGAAAAATAAAATATGGCGCATGGTAATAGTCGGGAAATATCTTATACTGAAGACAAGGGATCTATAAACTCACTTGAAGTCCACTGTATACTGAATCTTGTCTCTCCTTCCCTGGTATTGTGAATTTCAGGTCAACTCGGATTTTGTGAGCTGTTTCTGGCGAAGGAGCAAAATTACTCAAGCATGATACAAGAACATACTATGTCTTAAACCAATGCGGAAAACCTCAAAGTACAGTTGATGATAGCTCAAGGACGCCCACTACATGTATTTTTTATCCACGTTATCATCACAAAGGATTTGCCCTAAGGAGGAGAAAATGAAATAAAGAATGCCTATAACAGTGCATAAATGGAAGAGACGACCACTGTGGATAAAATACCAAATGCTGCCTGCCCGCGACAATTGAGATTTTATCCATAAAGCTTGAACGGTTTGATGTCTAGGAGGGGTTCTATTTGTCCTATGAATTGTAAGAGCAGCACTTATATGATGATCTAACCAACCTTCAAAGATGTCTTTGAAAGACGGGTCACATACAACAATGATTTCCTTGACTTGATCCATGTCAGAGAATGTGAAAAAACTGAAACAAGGAAACACAACCACATAACAAATAAATATCAAAATAATGTGGATATGAAATACGAACACATTGTCAACATATGTATAATACTCGTAACTTATATACAGATCTCAAACACATGTAACCGCTTGTATAGTTCATAGCTTTGAATATTAACATTTCAAAAAAAAAAAGGAAATTGCTAATAGAGATCATTGAAAAGAATAAGTAGAGACATTTTCCAGCATAACAGCTGAACTAATGAAGTGCTTACCTGTACAAAGCGATTGGTTGACCTAGAAGAGGAAGGTATTGCTTTGGCATGGTAGCCTGTAGTGAGTGGATATCATACTAACATAAGAATCATTTCTTCTCCCTCAAAAAATGAGAAAAAGAAAAACTAAAGGGAGTAGAGACAAGACAATACGCCCATCCTTTTCCCCTTGCCACCAGCCAAAAGAATAACAGAAACACTTCTGTCGCGGACAGTCTCACTAGTCTATAGAAATGGAAAATGTTATCAGTCACCTTCATTCAGACAATGGGTGATGATTAGTTTTTGAAGAGAAATAGCAACCTGTTGAGCAAGTGCATTGTGGGAGGCGGAGGAGGAGGAGCATGTGATTGTGGTTGGTGAAATTCTTAATCTATAGTTGGATGGCGACTGAAGCTTCACAAGACCTAAGCAGCATAAGAATGTTGATGAGTATTCAGAGAGGGCCAGAGTAGCTGGAAAAAGTGAGACTGGGAGAAATGCTTGCCTGGGGAACGAAGGAGACCAGTTGAATTCCGGCCCTGTTGGGTTTGGAATGAGGTAGGTATTTGTACCAAACTGCACACACCCGCCATTCAAAAATCGGGCGAAAGAGAAAAAGTAAAGCTCCGGGTGAGATGTATCACCAAACCCCGATGAAGAAGAAGGAGATGATGATTCTGTTTGAATGCGCATAAAGACAAAACCAATCAGGGAGTCGCCGACTCGCCGGTCTGCCTGTGCCTGCTGCCGATACTTCAGGGGCCCGAATGTAATAATAATAAGTTCATTTCGGGTCGCAACTTTATGTAATTGCGTCCTCCGATCTGTGGAGATCATAGAGAAGAGGAGACGAAGACGACGAATCGATTGAATCTTTCTTTGATGGCGAAGCCTCTGGGTACGACGGGCGAGTTCTTCAGGAGGAGGGATGAGTGGAGGAAGCATCCAATGCTCAGCAACCAACTCCGTCATGCCACTCCTGGCCTCGGCATCGGAATCGTTGCTTTCGGCATCTACCTTGCCGCTGAATATGCCTACAACAATTTCTACTCGACTTCTCCTAAGCATCACCACACATCTCCCTCTTCATCTGATGCGCACTGATTCTTCCACATCTCTCCATTTCCAGGTTAGGGTTTTCAATTTAGGGCTGATTAATTAGCGCGATTTCCGTTCACTTGTTTTCTCATATAAGATGAATTTTAATGAATATATGATGTCAGGATCTGATCATCTGATGCTGGAAGTCCAATCAACTTTATTTGCTGCAATCTTTTTCTTAGCCTGTATATGGATTATGGAGTAGTAGTAGTGTTGGTTTGTACAGCTTCAATGGATAATAATGTGTATTTTTTACACACTGCCGTGGATCAGCTGTTTGCTGCTTTCCTTGTTGCCTTACTTTTGCTACATAAACTGCATCAGTTAACCGTGTTTAGTGATATCCAATCTCAACATTTACACTCGGATCTTTTGCTCTATCTCTCTCAATTGTTGAAACTGAGGCTTTCATTTAAATGCCAGTGATCTTTTCAGACCCATTTTCATCATGTATTTTGGATGAAGTATATCTGACAGATGCTGGCCATGTGTATTGTTTTGGAATCTAGATATCCCCATAATTGTTGTTGCAGCCCTCAGCTTCTGTCCTCATGCAATTGTTTACTGCATTTAGTCTTAAAACTCATTTGCTCATACCATTTTTCTTTATCTGAGTAGGTGTAGTTGTCGTGACAAGTGAGGTTCAGTGCATACTGGTGTAATTGTGTCAATATGATTTTTCTACTTGCTTTCTCCTCTGTCTGCAACTGCTGATCTGCTTTAGTTTGTGTGAAACAGGGAGGTCAGGATGAGTCTTAATTGCATCAAGAGTTGGCTGCAAGAGACTAGAGTTTGGCATGCTTTTCTTAGAATTAAGCTTTCATGCTATTACTCTTATTCTTGTTTTTTTAATAAAAGAAGTCAGAACTTTCACTGGGTTCAGTTTAGCAGTTTAATGTCTTTGATTGTCAGTTTATCATCTGGCCAGCCGCCAGCTCTCACTTTTGCTGTTGAACCTTGAGATCCCATAAATCCTGAGAACAGTGTATTTATTCAATACATGAGAAGTCCAACAAAGTGAAGCTAGCCTCTTTAAGTGCATCAGTTGTTGTCACTTGGTCCTTGAGAAAGATATTAGTTTAGCCCAATGATATTCTTTCTTTTAACAAATATGTGGAGAAGTTAAGAGTCCCACTGATGTGGATGAGTGGCCTCCAGCCCTTGGTTATTTGCAGGAGCCTGTAGTAGTTTGGAGCCGAGTGCTTCTCATGTTGAAGTTTTGCTATCTGCAAGGTGGCATGTAAGCCTGTGCTCTTTTGATTTTGAAACTTTGGGAATAACCAAACCTTTGGAAATATAAGTAAAGTAAACAATCCAAGGAGAAACCCTCGACTCCATCACTAGCCTCTGCCCATGTTACCTATATCATCACTTCAAGATGTGTGATTGGGGAAGGGGTTGTGTTTCGTTTGACGTATTGTTTTTATTGCATTACAATAGCTCAAAATGTTACAGTACGGAGCTGTTATTTTAGGTTGAAATTTGTTGTTTTAAATTTGAAAGTTGGGATTAAATTTAATTTAAAAAAGTGATCCATTGAGTGGGATAAAAAGTGAAGTTATTATCATTTGCATCGTCATCCATTGATCCAACAAATGGGAAGATAACCCTGAATTTAGTCTAATATTTATTTCTAAACAAGTTGTTTGAGTTGAGGGTCTAGCATTTGGTTGCTGGAGTAGATTAGTGACTAGTGTACTCGAGTTATGTGCATGTTAGGTCATTCGCATTAGAGCACCTTCTCCATGAGTACCTCCTTCAAATCTCCCAAAAACAAGCACAAAAATCTCCCAAAATTGGGTATGTGCACCAATGGAATTCTCTAGCACCTTCTCATTTAGCACTTTCTCCCATTTTCCCCAAAACCAAGCACAAAATGAGAGATGGAATTCTCTAGCACCTCCTCATATAGCACATTCTATATCACTTCATCTCTCATTTTGTGCTTTAATGAAAAAATATACTTCATTTAACACATTCTCTTTTCAATCTATTTACTTTTCACACATTCTCTTACCTACTTTTATTACACATAATCTACTTTTCTTAAAATTTACTCCCTCTGTCCTCTTTTGTTCTTCCTACTTTCCTATTCGGATGTCCCCTAAAGTTCTTCCTATTTTCTTTTATGGCAATTAATTCACTCTCACAATACACTCTCTTTTCTACTTTATT
>JAWWMW010000439.1:234868-248859 GCA_035048345.1 Echeveria elegans
TATATATATTTTATAAATTATATTATTTGAATTTTAAAATATAGTTCAATAAAAAAAATATAAATATGTATATTTAATAGTAAATTTATTTATTAAATTTGATTTATAATAAATTTTAATAATTAATTAATGATACAAATATTATTGTTCATTACTGGTGCGTTTTGCAAATTATGGACAATAAATTTGACCTTCAACTGGATGAAAAAAAGTCCAATCCATCGTCCACTGGTGCGCTTGCCCTAAACCTCTTCTTTCACTCTCATCTCCAATGCTCCATTATTGTACAGTGCTAATTAGTTGTTGACGTGTGAATCATAAATCCAACTGCACACCCCAAAAAAAAAAAAACCGGAAGCAGCAGTAGCAACAAGCTTCAGCAAGAAATACAGTAGTAAAAGAAAAGAGGCAGGTATATGTCGGCTCAAACTTGGCACCAGTACAGTAACAAATAACAATCAGTGGATCACTACTTTCTTTTGTTTATTAGCAAAAGTGTACGTATTATTTTTGTACAGTAGTATTCTACGTATTTGCCTTCCACCGATCCATCCATCCATCCATCCATCCGTTGTTAATTTAATCACACTCTCTTTGTGTTTCAATATTCTCTGTGGCTGTGGCTTTTCATTCTTTTTACTCCAGTTTACCAAATTAGGCAACTCCTTCTCCTCTCCCTTACACCCACTTCCCCTCCTGTTTTAAGGGGCCGGCTGGATCCTCACCCAAACTCTGGGTTTCCGCTAAGGCACTGAAAGTTCTTACCTTTCTCCCCCCCATCTCTATCCTATTTACTGTACTAAGTGTTACCTTGCAAGATGATGCCCCATATCTCATGTCTGTGAGGTGTGTCGTTGCTTGTTTCTTTTTTTGTGCGGCTGCATTTTTTTTAGTTTGCTTCTAATGTTTTTGATCTGATCTGCCCGTGTTGCTGCTGCTGCTGCTCCAAAGGGTTTAGCTGTTTTTTTCCATTTGATCTGTGGGTTCCTGGAGGTTCATTTTCTTTATTTATCAGCTGGATCTGGATTCAGGCTCTTTTTTTTTTTTTGGATTTTGAGATGCCTGATTTTCTACTCAAAATTTATCCAGTTTTACACTTGGCTGTTCATTGTTTAGCATTTGTAATTTTGTATCAAATCAATGTATCTCGAACCCATACCTCCATTGTAATTACCTGAAATATGTACCTTTCTCTCATGATTGCATACTGTCTTCTGCAAAGTGAAGAACGTCTGGCTTGTTTGTATTGAAGCTTCCGCTCTTCCGTCTTCTTCATCGCCTCTATTCTCCAGTTCGACCTAAAACTGCAATTAACAATTCACAAAGCTTAAGGACTGTTTTGTGAATAATCCAAAGCTAACATAGGTTATGTAATTACCTAATAATTGAACAGTCCCTGTATTAGCTGTATATATATTTTTTGCTTCTTCTCATTCAATAAACAACATAAGTATCATCCTTTTACATTCAGCCTTTTACTCTTCAGTTCCTTCTAAACATCATTGATCGGTGTAACCAAATCCGATTACCATTTTCTACAGTTTGCTTGAGAAATGAGGAGCTCCTGTTTGATTTTTGTTTATTTTATTTTATTTGGTCATTGTGGATTATTGGCTTGTATGTAATATGTATCATCTCCCGGAGCAGGTGCTTATCAAACTTATCTTGCAGTTTGGATTTTTAATTTCCGAGTGTGTCCCGCAGTCTATTCATGGCATTCACACCGCCAACTCATTTTCCACCTCTGCATCTCCAAGGTTTTGTTTTTGATGTCTGCATTATCATTTCAGATGCGAGATAATCATATTAATAAGTTTTCCTCTCCTTCCCTGTCGCATATACTACTTAACTAGTAAAAATATAATTGGATTATGTTGTACACTCAGTACTTTTACATTTTGCGTCACAAATAGGACCTTCCGATGGTGCACTTGATAAAGAGCTTTGGCACGCTTGTGCGGGTCCACTTGTCATTCTCCCTCGTGAAGGCGAGCGAGTTTATTACTTTCCTCAAGGGCATATGGAGCAGGTATATAAAACCCAATCCTTCTCATATATATAAATCTTTTCTCCACAACATCCAGTCCCTATGACTTTTTTTTACTTCTAAGCTTGAAGCTTATACAAACTGTGGATCCGATCAGAAAATTCCTTCATTTGACCTGCCTTCAAAAATCCTATGCAAAGTTGTATATGTACATCCTAGGGTGAGTGACTTTGTGTTTTTCTGTCTCGTACACATGTTTATTCAGTTTATTGATTCCGCATGTCTGTCTTAATGTCGGTTCCTTTTAGGCTGAACCAGACACAGATGAAGTTTATGCTCAAATAACCCTGATGCCTGAACCAGATGTGAGTTTCCCGTCTTTTAGGTTTCAAAATGTGCCTCATTTACTATGAACTGAATCGTATGAGATGCATATTTCATTTTCAATCCTTGTGTGTTTTATATCTCAGCAAGGTGAAGTTACAAGTCCTGATGACCCACTTCAAGAACCTGAAAGTTTCAAAATTCATTCGTTTTGCAAGACACTGACAGCTTCTGATACAAGCACTCATGGGGGGTTTTCCGTATTTAGGAGACATGCTGATGATTGTTTGCCGCCACTGGTTATTTTTTTCTCACTTGATTTTCCTATGTTTACTGTAACAAATTGGCTTCACACTTTTAGGTTGCTATTTTCTTTAGGACATGTCCGAGCAGCCACCTTGGCAGGAGTTGGTTGCTACTGATATGCATGGGAGTGAATGGCATTTTCGTCACATTTTTAGAGGTCTTTTATGTATCAATGGCTTTCAAAGCATATAATGGAAATTGCACTATCTGATTCAAATCTTTCGTTGTTTCAATAGGCAGTCCTCCGTGTTCTGTGAGTATTTGATTAATTTGTCTATCTGGTATCATAAAAAGTGGAATTAATTGTAGGACAACCTAGGCGTCATTTGCTGACTACCGGATGGAGTGTCTTTGTTAGTTCCAAGAAGCTAGTTGCGGGTGATGCATTTATATTCTTGAGGTACATTCCCAAACATGCTCTTTTTCTCCAATTTATGTGCTTAGGTCTCTTATTAGTCTCCACTCTTTTCTGATCTTTTTTCAAGAGGTGAAAACGGAGAACTGCGTGTTGGGGTTCGGAGGCTCATTAGGCAACAAAATAATATGCCTTCCTCTGTAATATCCAGTCACAGCATGCATCTTGGTGTTCTTGCTATTGCGTCCCATGCACTTGCAACTGGAAGCCTCTTTTCAGTATATTATAAGCCAAGGTTGCCTAGTACTACTTACTAATTGAATCTGTATCTCTATCTGTTCAAAGAATTCTTTTTTGCTACTGTAGAAAGAATTTATGCTGAAGTAATTACTAAAATTGTCAGAACAAGTCGATCAGAGTTCATTGTGAATCTCAACAAGTATCTTGAAGTGCGAAACCTCAAGCTTTCTGTTGGTATGAGGTTCAAAATGAGATTTGAGGGCGAGGATGTTCCTGAAAGGAGGTATCGTATACTCATACAGGGTTTATTGTTAATAGACAGAATAAATATTTCCTGACAGCCGAATAACGTCCAGGTTTAGTGGCACAATTGTTGGCGTTGAGCAGAATACATCATTTGGATGGTCCGACTCAGAGTGGAGATCTTTGAAGTTTGAAGGTAATTGTGTTCTTCATATGTCGCCAATGTGGGGGTTCATATAAGGTTGGTTTTCAATTTGTTTGTGACTATCCATCTCGTATATGATTAGGTTCAATGGGATGAACCTTCATCGATTTTCCGTCCAGATAGAGTCTCGTCATGGGATTTAGAACCTCTTATTGTAGCTGGTCCACCAAACTCCCTTGCTGCTATTTCTACACAAAGAATCAAGAGACCGCGACCACCAGTCATAACTTCACCTCCAACAGATCAATCCATTATTGGTAAGCCTACTAAACAAATATCTATTTCACTTCGAGTTCTGTTGGTAAATTTTAACTTGTTGAGCTGCAGGCATGTGGAAGTCACAGTCTGACTCTCCATCAGCATTCTCATTCTGTGACCCACAGCGAGGGCATGAACAGTATCAATCACCAAAGCTATCGTCTACCACAAAGGGAAATTCCCCTGCCTTTGGCACCACTGCTTTTGTTCCTGCAGGTTTAAGCAATTACTTGAATTTTCGCAACCTATGCAAATCCATATACTGGAGTTTATGTATTCCTTGCAAATGCAGAATCAGTGGAAAAGAGATATAAAACTGGGAACAGCTGCATGTTGTTCGGTATCAAAATATCCGGCATTTCAAAAAATGAAGAGACGCGACTGACTAGAATTATGCTGGACGAACGACAAACCGCATCCATAGATGTTGAATCAGATCCCCATTCTGATGCTCTCTCATTGAGTTGTGAGCCGGAAAAGTCACATTTAAGATACCCTCAAGAGATGCAAATCCGACAAGTACGAAGCTGCATTAAGGTACAAAAAGAAAGGATGTCTCCCTCTCTCCATGAAGCAGTTATAGAAATTCAATTTGATATGCTTTCTACTGGTGTAAACTGTAAACTTATCCTAGGTTCAAATGCAAGGAATGGCTGTTGGAAGGGCAGTTGACTTGGCTAAGTGTAATTGCTACAAAGATTTGCTTTGCAAACTGGAGGAGATGTTTGACATTCAAGGAGAGGTATGTGATGCCCCAAAGAAGTGGAAGGTTGTGTACACCGATGATGAAGATGACATGATGATGGTTGGAGACGATCCATGGCAGTAAGTCTCTACCACGCCACTCTTTTTCTAACTAAGCTGAAACCTGTCCCGTTGATTCGCATTTCTCCATTTCAGTGAGTTTTGTAGCATGGTGAGGAAGATATTTATCTACACAAGTGATGAGGTGAAAAATCTAGCACCCAAGATAAAACTTAACACTGAAGAAGAGATCAAACCAAGAAATGTGGATCAGGAGTTGATCCTCCCTACAGAGGACCAATCATCAGTGATCCTACCGGTTATTAAAACTTAAAAAAGTATATATATTACATGGCACCACCACCAATGTTGATAAGCAGGCAGAGAAGAGAACCCTGCAAGTATATTTTTATAATTTCAGTAGCAAATATGCTCATCAATGTGTCTAGTGAAACCGAGACACTCTCATGTGTATCAAAGTGAGAGATACATATTGGCACGACCCTCTTAGTCTTGCATGCAATGCAGCTTTTTGTATCTATGGCAAAGCAGCTTCTTTGTGGACTTTTTTCCTATAAGCAGCACCAGCAGGTGGATCGGCAACAACATCTCCCGCAACCAAGTACGTTTCTCATGTATGGCTCTGCATGTGCTTCCATGAAAGGCAAACCTTCATTTTCACAATCTGATTGTAGACATCTTTGTTGAAACTGTCTGTAACTGCTTTTGAGATGAGATTATGAGAAGTACCAACATGACCAAGAGAAGCATAAGGAGGTCATCAGTGAGCTCCAGAAGTATAACACAAAGGGACACTGTCATTCTCATCGTACCACCGAGGAACGAAGCAGCTTTATGGAGCGCAAACAAACCAGTATCAAGACTGGACAAATGGTTCTACAAAAGTTCCAACAAGCCGTCCATAGGATGGACCAGCAAGAATGACAGGAATGAAAAGACCAGAAGGAATTGCAATGCCATTTGTCACAATAGACAATACCCAAAAAATACAGGGTTATCAGGTGAAACTCTTTAGCACTTCCATGTCTGAATAAATTACGAATAGCATCATCATTAGTGCTGAAGAAAAGAGACGCGAGGTCATTATAATGTCCTGGTGGGCATTGGAAAATCTTGTAGTTTCCCAAGCGACCAATAGTAGGGCATTGCTCCATGGCATGACGACGAGTGACCAATAGTAGTCAATGAACATTTGTACTCTTGGCCTCTAGTTTGTTTCTTTGTTCTCCTGGGACAAACACAAAACGAAAGCACCCAAATACACGTAAATGATCAATGTAAGGCTTAATTTTGTTGAGTACCTCATATGGAGAAATATTATCAAGCATCTTGGTGGGCAATCGGTTGATGAGGTAGCATGCCGTCACTATGACATCTCCCCAGAATCAATCAAAAGAGATTTAGACATGTTGATGCATTGAGTGATTTACCAAGAGTGTTTAAGAGCGTTATGAAGGCCGCAATGTCTGATTTCGTGATGTACCCATCGATGTTCTTAGAGGCAGTAAGGGCTTGTCCTTTTTCCTTTTTTGTTGGATTAGCTTTTGCATCTTTGAACTTGTCTGGTTTCATGTGAGGATGAGGGATCCAACACTTGTTTTTCTTGTGCCTTTTTTTCCTACAAAACTCACATGTAAACGCAATATTATGTTCAATAGATTCATGTGTTACCTTGTGAACCGATTCAACCTTGTTTTCCTCGGACAACTCCCCTTTTCCAAAAAGAACAACATAGTTTTTCTCCTTTTGAATTTGAGTGCACACTTCCTCAAGAGATGGAAGCTTGTCGGCTCTTAGTATGTGTTTGATCAAGTCAATGTACTCCGGGTCTAAGTTGAAGAGAAGTCCAAACACCTTGTCTTGCTCCTTTCTTTCATTTAAGATTATCAGATCTGTTGTGCTTGGTCTAAGCATCTCCAATTCTGCCCATAGAGATCTAAATTTCCCGAAGTATCTGGTAAACTCCATTCGATTTTGACTTTGATTGATAGCTCTCTTAACCTCAAACACACGGGTCGTATTGGATGTGTTCCCGTACACCTTTTGAAGGGTGTCCCATAGGTCTTTAGTCGTCTCACAATATGAGTATGCTTCTAATATTGATTCTTCAAGAGTACTTTGACTGATGGACAATGCCAGCAAATCTTCTTGAAGCCATTTTTCTTGTTGGATCGTATGGCTTGGAGCTTCACTTGTAGCGATGTAACTTCCTAAGTCTTTTCCTCTCAAGGCTATCTTGATCAATCTTGACCAATCTAGGTAATTCACCCCCTTGAGAGTCACGAAAATCAGATTTGCTTTGGTATCCATCTTGGATGAGCAAAAAAGATTTTTAACAAAAAAAATTTTGAGTACGAACGGTTGCGCAGAAAAATCATTTTACTGCTCTGATACCATGAAAGAATCTAAAAAGTACGATAGTATGAGAGTGCAGAACAAGTATGAGAAGAGAAGAATGATACACAAAATGTGTATTTTCATGTGTTTTGAATTGTGACAATACAAGAGTATTTATATTATTCTACTCTACAGACACTTTCCTATTTCAGCACCACGCTCCTTTCCTATTTGAGTTTACGCACGCTTTCACACGCCTTCACACGCTTCCACACGCCTGCACACACTTTCACACGCTTCCACATGCTCCTTTCCATACAAGGCATAATGACTCATTTCTTTTAATATCTTTTCATTTTAATACCCGAACAGTCCACATTTTCCACTGCGGCATAATTCTATGAGACCGCTCAGGACAACTACAACTACAGTTGTAGTGAAAAAAAGTTCTTTAGTCTTGATTGAAGATATCATTTTGGACAAAGATATTTAAGATATAAGTATAGTGGTATTGAAGAAACATAAGGGGATAGAGGCAAATGTACTCGTAATCAAGGCTCTTGGCACCAACAATGGCGATCTGTAGAGGTGGCAAAATGGATTGATGAGTTGGATTTTAAATGGATTAAATGGTCAGTCCATTTAATACATGCAAATGGATTAAATGGATTTAAACCGGATTGAGTTGAATCCATTTAATCCATTTAGTTCATTGGATTTTATTAATTCATTTAGTCCATTGAATTAATTTGCCACCTCTAGCGATTTGGGAGGCTCATGAGGGAAGAACTTCGGGTCCTGGTCCAATTATCGTCATCTTTCTCATCAACCTCAGCCTGGTCTTTTGAGACATTATCTCAATATCGTGCATCGATATCTTTTTAAAGTTTTTTTCTTCTTCAATTGAGCAGGGAGATGAGCTATTATGTTGGAATTAATCGTCGCTCAAAACTATGTATCAATTATCAGCAACTCAACTGTCTCTTATTTCTTCCAATATACAACGTCAGCCTCCTAAAGCACATGAAAATGTAATGGATGAAATGTGAAGAGAATAATCACAAGCACTTTTGGTGATTTTTCTTTGCTTAAGAGTTCAAAAGTAACCGGAACACATACATTCATTCAACATCAACCGCTGTCAATTCATAGCATCCATTGGATCATTGAATTCCTCTACTATTTCAACTGTTAACCTTTAAAATGAGAGACCACTTCAACTGATGGATTATTTTTTCTGTGAGATTTGGGATCACATTACATACATGCAATAATTCATGATATATAAACTGGGCATCCAACAGAGCTTTATCATGTTGTTCAACAAGCCCTTTTGTTACACGAGCCTTAAACCCTTAAACCCTTTTGGGAGTATATCTTATCCTCGTAAAGTTACACTTCTGTTCTTTTGAATTTAATTTCAGTTCAGCTCAAAACTATTTTAAGACTCTTTCAGTTCAATTCAAATCAGTTTTGTTCAAATCTATTCATTTTCAATTCATCAAAAAAGAACATACCCTCAGTCTCTCAGATCCATACTACTTCAATAATTTGATGGGATGACGAAAACAAGATGGGAAGATATTTATCATGTATATACATTAGAGGTGTCAAATCGGACGGGAGCGTAATGTTAACGAACAGGTACAATTGAATAATGGGCTAATAGAAAAAAATTATGTTTAGTCCATTAATACTATTGGGACTGAAAGTCGGGATCTTAATGGGTAACGATTTTAACAGTTATTGAGATCATTTATCCCATTAAGCTAATGAGAGGTGAATGATTTCTTTTTTAATGGACGATTTTTGAAATCTCATTAAGTAATGTGAAAATTTAACACCCCAACTTAGAGGTGTCAAATATGGCGGGAGCGGGGCGAGTACAATTGGGCTATAGTCGAATAGAAAAAAAATCATTTAACTCTTTAACACTATTGGGCGAAATCTTTATGAGTAACATGCTTAACGAGTATTGAAACAATTTATTCTAATAAGTTAATGGGAGTTTAACGAACTATTTTTTAGCGGACGGTTATCGAAATCTCATTGAGTAACGGAACATTTTGACACCTCTAATACACCAGTCACTCACCCAGCACTCCAGCAATATACCCAATACACCGCACACAACCGAATGATTCCAATTTTCATATTTGACTTGATCACCCAATTCAACACATGTGAGATGTATACATTGGTCTTGTGCTCCCAAATTTAGGCAGCATGCACCCGTACAATGCAAAGCTACAGAGATAATTGCCAACATTGCAGTTTAAATATCCAAACACATGCAAAAACCATTACCAAATACAGTGAGCAGATGACACAAAAAACACAACTTAAATATCACTTCTTCAATTAGTTGACTTCTCATGCCCTAATTTCATCTCAAGTAAAAAAGCATAATAACTTCAGATATCAGAAATAACATTTCTAAACAGTGAACACAAACATTCCCACTCAGTACCATCCAAATGTTAAGTTTCACGCAACCCAATTTACACAAATAGAAGCAAGATGGATTAGTAGTCGGTACAAAATGGCGAAACAAAATTGCTTGTTAGTAAATAATACATTGTGAAACAGTGAGGCCAATCTCCCCTGCTTAACTATCAAAATCCCCATACATTTCCAAGAAATACAGAAACAAGAGACCACTCACTTACATAGCTGCTCCAGCGACTTTACATCGGTTGTATCTGATCTTGACTACTCAAATGCTTGATCTGATCATGTCACCTTTCTGAGAAGAGGCTCAGCGCCACAAAAGATTGAAGTTCATCTACTGAGCTGCTCCTAATATTTCCAATGCTTCCTTCAAATAGTATTGGGTTACCTATTAGAGAAATGTTGTCTTCATAGTTCCTTCTTCCGGACTCAAAGTCCTGCATTCTTCCCCTCAAAGCTAAAGAGTCTGCCACCGGACGGTACACCAGCATGCTGATGCACACCCATACACAGCACAGTAGAGCTAGGAAAGCAAAGAACGCAAGCATTTCAAACACAAGATGTTCTGGCCTGGACAAAACAGATAAACCGAGAAGAAGAACCCTCAGCAGAAGGAAACCAGAGACAGAGAATATCAATGTGTACACCCTCTTTTGCAATCCTTTGTTAATAACCAGGTTTAGTATCCGTCTGCCAAGCCAAAATATGTAGAGAGTAAGGACGGTTATGAAAAGCCCCAACAAAATGGTGCTCAATAATGGGTAAGTGCACAATGCTACATTTTCATTGTCTTCCACAATGGGTAATGTGGTTCTGGTAAAATATTCAGGTAATTTCATTCGGTTACTTGCATCCTTGGTTACTTTTGGCAATATAAAAATAACAACGAACTGAAGAACAAGCATAGGAAAGCAGAAGAGGAAAACATAACTAGCTGTCTTCCCATTCCATCTCTGACTTAAGATGCCTGACCCTGTATCTAGTAGAGGAGCACGCAAAAGGAATACTAGGATGAGAAGAAGACATGGTTCTGCAAACCCCATATTTGAAATAATATACCCTCTGCAGATAATTTCCTCCCATTTCGAGTGAAGGGTATGCAAAACTCTTCCTTCTCGTCTCAAGAAATTTAGTCGAACCACTTCACCTATTCCCCACCAGATTGCAAACAAGATGAAGTATATTCGAATAATCCACGGGCCACTGAAATAGCCAAGCTGACGAAAACCCTGGTTATGAATCCGAGCGCGGAAGTAAATGGAATACAAGATGCACAGGAATCCCACCAGTATTAGCAAAAAAACTAAACAAATGGTAACCACACCGAATGCATCGGCAACAGTCTTAATCTGGGGCATTACCCAAGCAGATCTCACGCATGCTCTCTACCAGCATGGACTCATATCAGCAGAAGCTGGAAGCAAGTGACAACAACCTCACTAAGGCGGTTCGAAGTGACCTAAGTGTCGTGCCCCAATAGCTGCAAGTGTGTGAGTTCCAAGAACTTAAAGCATACTCTCAAATATTAGTCCTTATCTTGGAAGTTTCATTCACAAACTGTCCTGAAAGGTAATCAACTCACTACTGTAATTGAGATCGGGAAATCTATGCTTACTGAACAAAATAGTGGAGATAAGTGATCAGGCTGAAATAGGAGTTCACACAAATGAAAGGACCTGCAAAATAATGCAAATTTGGTTACCAGAGTACAAAAAACATGCCTAAGTAAATTCTCAAATCTTTGGCACCGTAAAATAAGAAGTCATGTCTAAGAGGTTCTATATTGAAAATCTAATGTTCCGCATGTGGTCCTTTGGTTCACTCAAATTGGTATCAAACTGCCATTGAGTTGTAAGGAGCAATGCAACATTACACATAAAACGCTGATGAGTAACAGTTACTCCATAGACCCTAGCACTGAATAACTTTATTCCAGGGACATTCAGACTACATTGAACCTAACTTACATGAATGTAAAATGAGTTGATTATGACACAAAGACAGCCTGGTTTTAAAGCTATGCACTGCAAAATTGAAATAAATAAGCACATGCTTTGATAAATATTTAACTTGACGAACCATGAATGTATCATTCCATTATATAGACCGTATCAGTATACACTAGAAAAAGAAATCTCATGTTGGAGCTCCTTGGAACATAACTTCCATCATCCTAAAACTCCGCTCATATCGTCATACCCTAACTACCACCAACAATCTATCCATGACAAATAAAAATGATCAGCCTAAAAAACCAATTAAAAAATCTCTCTCCCCCCAATCCTCTTCCATCAAATACAAATATAAACCCTAGCATATCCTCAAAAAGCACACAACATGAACCAGCTAACATCAAACAACAACGGCGACACAGCATATCAATCAATTCAAACCACGAAAAATTCAGTTCATAAACAGTAAACCCTAACCACTGTACCAAAATCCAACACAAAAGACGGACGATGTAGTAACAACGCCGAACAGTTAAGAAGCACAAAATACAACAAAAGAATTTGAATTCTAAACGAGAATGAGATAACTTACGGAGATTGACGATCGCGAGCGGCTGAAAGTAAACCCTAAATCGGAAGTAGAGGGAAGAAGTCTGACGAGGACGAGGAGAAGAGTAAGAGGAAGACGACGACTGGCTGGAGGAGGGGACGAGTTGTTGCTTACAGCCTGTCAACAGCTGTCTTCAGCCTCGGAGCGCTCCAATCCTACTTGGCAGTTTGCTTCAGCCTCGGTTTCCATTTTGTATATTTATAATTAATTTAATTTAAAGCGTAGTTATCATAATATCATCTTCATATCATACCATACATTTTACATAATTCGTTAAATGGAATTTTTTTTTTATTAATGCTACAATCTGAATTGTAATAAAAAAATCTTGAATTTAATATATTTGATAACATTTGATTCAACTAAAATCGAGCAAATGTTATCCAAAAACACTAATGGTGCCTCGGCAATCACATATTTGATTTGGAAAAGGATCCACTAATGACATTTAAGATAGATAGTGTTCCGCTAAGGTTATTGCATTGAACTTACTCGGAACGTCAGAAATTACAAGAATTCTAAGCTAAACATAAAAAAATCGTTTGGAGAGAGTTGCTGGACAAACCAGCAGGGTTTCAACCCTTTTGAAGTGTGTAAAATGAGCTAGGGTGTTGCTCTATTTATAGAAAAAAGGCGGCTGTTCTCTTTTCCCGAAGATGTTGTCATTGTGTCTTCATGATGAGAGTCTTATCTTGCTTCAGTCGAAGCGCCTCTTTCCAGTTCGAGTCAGCATTTGTGATAAACATGAAAGTTGTAGATCTTTGGATAAGCTTTCCATCGCATCTTGATTCATCAAAATCGGAGCACAAATGCTCCCTGTGGAGGCTTTCCGAGCTCGGAAGGTCCAACTTTCCAACGCACCTTGATTCATGATGAGAGTCTTATCTTGCTTTCGAAAAATGTTAATTTGCGGATGAGGAAAAGGCATAGAAGATATATGGGTCGGAGGAGCCACGCATGGTGTCTCTTGTTCCACAACCTCCTTCTTCTTTAATTACATGCTCGAGTTGCACATTTTCTTTGACTGTTTCGGTTGAAACTATATCTGTACCCTTCGATTCCTAGAGTACCTTATCACTCTTTAATCTAATAGCATCAGCATATGTAAGTCTCACGTCGGGTTGCAAAGGAAACTTCTCAGGATTTTGTGATGAGCTTGACGCTTGTTGAACGAATTGCGTTTCCAACATCATACGGGCTGCTCTTTCCTGTTGAAGCTCGGACGTTAAGAGTTGTATATCTTTACCTTGTTGAGCTTGCATAGCCATCATTTGCGTCATTAGTTGAGCCAAAGTTGGCTTCTCTTGTTCCTCGTCACCTTGCCTCGAATAAAAATTCGAATTTGAGCTCGCGTTATCGAAGTATTGTCCTATCAAATGATCGACTCATTGATATTGATTTATAGATTGAATTGAATCATTATAATGTTGATGTGGTGATGAAGGTTTAGCGTCCACGTAAAACCTTACTCGTCCTTGTTGGTTTTGCAATGGAGGTGAGTAATTAATAATAGTTAGCGATTTCGTCTTCGTGCATTGGGATATAATGACAATCTTCTCCTCGAGCAGTATAGTCGACGTCCTCCTCAAAATTTTCTCCTCTTGCGTCATAAGCGTCCTCGTCGTGCTCGCTCATCTCGTAGATATAATCTGTGAGTGATTGTGCCAAAGCAGTACGTCCATTGTTAAGACTTTCAAATCTTCTTCCATTGCTAGCTCTGCACTTGATGTTGGGATCATGTAATCTATGGTGGATCTTTCCATGTGAGCTCGATTTTTTGCACGTGTTTTAAGTTTTGTTTTTTTAATATAAAAGAAAATAACTTTCTAGTGAAAGAAATAGCAAACAAAGTTTTAAAAAAAAACCATTCCCCGGTAACGACGCCATTTTGACGTGTCGTAAAGTGGTGTCACGATTGCGTCAAACAAAATTTATAATTACTAGGGTGACCTAGTGTC
>JAWWMW010000439.1:256696-275892 GCA_035048345.1 Echeveria elegans
TGAATTACAAAATCAGACACAAACTTGATGAATGCAGTAATTGTTGGACACGCATCCTGTAATTAGAAAGGCAATCATTAATTGTGTAAAATTCCTAGCCTTTCAAACAAAAGTTACAGGAACACATCTAAACAAACCTTTGGAACATCTCTCATCTTCAATTCTTGCAGGAGCTGAAAAAATGGGGGGCAAGAGAGAAGAGCTTGAAGAGTAGCATTGAGGAAGCAAAGGTTTCCCGAATTGATCAACCCCCGAGGCAGGAGAGAACAATTATCGGCAACAGGCTTACATAAACCCTTGTTCTCTCCATCTTTAGAATTAACAAGCAACATTGATTTTTCCACAATGCCATTTTCTAATTTGGGTCTACCACTTCTATTCTCAGTATCATTCACATTAAGATTTGAAAACTGATTGTTCGGAAGGTATCCATCTTTAACTGCATTGGAGATGCCTTTACCAACATGATTGGTTGCCAGTGACTTTACGCCATTACTGAGGAATGGGGTGTGCATGCTTCCATTTTGCTTTGAAGGTTTAGAAACCTTTGGGGAGTTGTCAACTGAAGTCTCAGCTTTAGCTATTCCGTTCTCTTTCTTCAACCACGCAGACACAGGCGGAATCCCTCTCCCAAAATTCAATTCTACTCTAGGTTGACCACTGTTTCCAACTACATTAGCTTCAGACAAAGACTTCTGTGATTGTTTCTTGGCACTTACGGATGACTGGCTTAGCAACGACCTTGTCTCATCTTCAGTAAACGACCCAAATACCAGTACCTGCACAACGATTATCCATTGAGAAGGAAAGTACCTTACAATCAGAAACTACACCCACCAAATAAATAAATAAAAGAGAGAGAAAACAGGCTACTCAGCCAAAAATCATTGTGTACAACATAACATAGCAAAGGAAACATGAACATTTAGCCAACTCTCTCACGTGATGTATGTGTACCATACACACCCACTCGGTTATACTCCGGAAACTCTCCGTCAACAATAATAAGTTAATAACCAAACACTCACAACTCATAAAAACAAAAGCATTCCTATTTCATATCCTATTCAAACACATCACTAAAAACGAAACCCTAATGCTACAAGCAAGCCCTAAAACAACCAACAAAATCAGAAGACCAACCTTGGAATCGGGCATTACGAACGCTCAGAAAATCGAGGAGGAGAGGGAAAATTCTAGGGTTTGAAACCTAAAAGAAGAATTAGGTAAAGAGTAGGGGGGATAAGGAAGCATGGATTGAAAGACATGAAAAGAGACAGGACGACAGGGGATATGGAGCATTTATATAACAGCGAGAGCTGCTCCGAGGAGAAAGTGGTAGCATCGGACGGAGACGGCGAATGGGAATCGGAAGGAAATTTATTTTATTTTGTTTTATTTTATTTTCAGGAAATTTGTATTTATTTATGTAGAGAGAGAGCAGCAAGCAAGGCAGTGTTTGGAATTCACAGCGACGCTCATGATTTTATTCTACTGGAATGATCTTACTTCTCCGTCTCTAAAGTAAATACTAGTTAATATCATGTCCGTCCTTTTTTTTTTTTGATAGAAAAACATGGAAGCCCTAGGCTTCAACAACACACGAGCTTTAGCTCGGAATATTAGCTCACCCAGAATTTATTTATTTGCAGATTTCTTAGCCAAACATTCAGCTACTTGATTAGCCTCCCTCCGAATTGCTGATAAACTCCAATCCTCGTTCTGCATTAAAAGTCTTGCGATTTCTTCAATCCAGATCAAATTGTAAGTTAGCGGACCTGAACATTTTTGGATCTGATCGAAAAGTTCAGTACAATCTATTTCGAAACAACAATCCTTTACATTTAAACTGATAACCCATCTCATTGCATATAATAATGCCAGACCCTCCGCATGAAAACTGGAGCAAATACCTTCTTCAGATGTAGCCCCTGTTCCAATAATGATTCCCTCAGAATTTCTCAGAAACAAGCTAGACCAGCTCTGTTAATCGATTTTAACCACGAGGCATCGCAATTCACCTTTATAACATGACCTTTAGGCGGAACTCATTTCAATGAAGATAACATATCTGAAATCGAAAACTTGAAGTTCGAATTAGTAAAATATTTTGCCCTATGCTCAGTAAATGCAGAAACTTGGCAAACCTCAAGCCCTTTCCCAGTATGAAGGATTAAGTTCCTATTACGCCAAATTGTATCTCCAGTAAAAATCAAACACAACTTATCTGATTCAAATCTACTCACACAGAACCAAACCCATTCACTGATTTCATAGAATGACTGATCATTCCATAAACTCTGAGTAGGCCAAGTTCATCCAAAAGCTTTTGGCCCACCAGCATTGTAAAAAAACATGAATATTAGATTCATCAGAGAATCTACACACCTGACAACTCATATCATTCTGAATACCTCTGATCTTTAGGTTATAACTGGTTGACAAAGAGTTATGAAAAAGCCTCCATATGAACAATTTTACTTTAGGCTGGGCTTTTACTCTCCAAAAGGATCTCCAGAACTTTATATTTCGGTTTTGGTCAGAACATTCACCTCTCATAGAAGCTAGATGAATATCTTATATTTCCTTTAATTTTTGATAGGCCGATTTAACCGAAAAAGAACTTTGGTCTTCTACCTGTCATTCTGGATTCCCTTCATTATTAATCACCATCCAGTGCTTTACTTTAGCGCCAGTAACACATAAACTACGCCAGGCATAAGATGGCGAGTATCCTAATTGGGATTCAGTTATGGAGCAGTTCTTGAAATATCTAGCTTTGAATAATCGAGCCACAAGGGAATTAGGAAAGGCAAAGAACTTCCAATACTGTTTGGCTAACAAGGCATCATTGAAGATTTCAGTATCTCTGAAATTAAGTCCTCCTTCCAGTTTAGATTTCTGAAGTTTTGATTGTCTCAGCCAATGAATGGATTGCCCATCTTTGTTATTCGACCACCAAAACTTGTATAAAATTCCCGAAATTCTTTTACAGACACAAACAGGAATTTTAAAACGTCCTTACATGCAAAAGAAAGTAATTTTCCTGTCCATCCCAACACCTTTTGCCAAGTTTTCTCAATAAGGTATCTGAACAAGTCTGACTTTTTTCCTTCAAAAGCCAGCGGGAGTCCTAGGTATCTGAACAAGTCTGAATATCTCAATATGTTTTGGCTTCAACTATGGTTAAGTTAATCATGATTGAAAGTGGGACTGACTGATGATCTTTACACTCCTGAATTTGAGTGTCTTTACTCTTTACTTTAACAGTTGAAGATCAAAACACGCCTGGCAGGCTGGCACTGTCGGGCCTCGCAGTTGTTAAGTTATACAGTGGGCACACATCAAGACACTTCTAGCAAACTCGGAGCATCATACTTAACACATGCAAAAAAAGATGAAGGATACTTTTCTCCACATTGTCTACAAAACCCAACTGCATTCTTGCCATCAAGAAAATGTTTTGTTTTCTCTATTCTTACTGGTAAAGATTGGTTTCAGGGGATCAAGACTTAACACCTGGTAATGGCCAGTGAGAACAATGTGGAGAAAAGTATCCTTCATCGTTTTTTGCATGTGTTAAGTATGATGCTCCGAGTTTGTTAGCAGTGTCTTGATGAGTGCAACGTTTCCTCTTGCACATACTTTGACTTGCTCATGTAACTTAGAATGTACTAGTTGATATGCTGTCTGTCTTACGCGGATAATCATTGGTTTCCTTCTTACTCTTCTTCTTTCTATTGTATACTATTGATGCATCATAAAAATTGGTTTTTGATTGTGAGCTCAGTCCGTGATGAGTAGAAAGTTTGCATTCATGTAAAGCCGCCTCTATGTAGAGACGTTGGCTGCTTATATGTTCTTTGTTCCAATGCCACATGGTTTTATGCCTTGTCTGATATCCATTATTTAATGGGGTTGCGAATGTTGCCCAATGACCTATATATTATAGATGAACACTGTAGTCTTGATTCAAACACTTCAGAACCTGCGACAGAAGTCGCTGAGCAAAGTATGGTATGTTATTTACATTCCACGTTCCAGATAATCTTCGTTTCTGTATTTGATCCCTCAAAATTGGTTGTTCATACTTCATCGATATGCCACCTTCATCTTTTTTTTTTTAAATTCCAATTGTAAGACATATGTTTTATAACTCAGTCGACAATTGACGTTTCGTATTGTTTGGCTGCGGGAAGCGGCGATTTGTGTTATGTGCTTGTTGGGTTAGACTGATGATAGTTGGGCAGTGGTCTTAGTAGAGAGTATATAAGGTCATCTATCCATTTCTCCTCATCTTTGAACTTAATGTCTACTTTCTCATCGCCGCAGGTTGTCGGTGTGCTTGAGGTTCCCTCTAATCAACATGATGTTGCTTCCGCTTAGAAGAACATGATCCTGAATGTTAATGGTAAGGCAATTTTATTTTTTTGCTTTGGCTAGTAAATCTCATTCACATGTCTATTACTTGCGATTGTGCTCACTTTTCTAGTCCCTTTGTTTTCAGAAACGGAAGGTAAATATCAAACTTGAGTCTCGAAATCTTACTGTTAAAAAAAATGGTACCTTTCATACATTATTTCCATTTGCTCTCTTGATAGAATTTTTACTTGCCCTACAGTAAATTTGAAGTTCTTGGTTATCATCTTATTTCGCCAATGTCGATCGTCAGATGATTTGCCAAAGGGTAATGCACTCCTTTTAGAATCATTGGGTGGAGGAATAAAAACCAGTGAGTGACAAGACGCTCATTCTTCTCTTCCGCTGTTTCTTATGCTCTAAAAATATTCAGTTCTCAATTTAATTGGATTTTCTTAAGCTCCTAATAATCGTTCTATATGATTATCTAGCTCAAACATCAAGTATCTGACAATCTGTTCCAAGTCTCTTCTGAAGTGGAAATTAATTGTTCAGTTCAGACTTCAGATGAATATGGTTATTGTGACATATAAGTAGCAGTCCGACTTCAATGTTCTCGTTCCATACTATTTTCTACTTTCTTATTCAGACATACATGAATTTGTTGCCCAACTATGAGAATCTCATCGTCTAGTGATAATCATCAATTTGGAAAAGCTTCTAATGGACCAAGGAATGACTATGGATTTACTTCACTTCAGAGTTACAAAGATAATAAAGTCACAGATGTTTTCCAAAAAAAATTGTTTGCGGTCCTAGAGCTCTTGGCATTTGCGATTCAGTATAAAAAAAGTGAGATGGAGGACGAAGATGAACTGCCTTACTTTGCAACAAGGAAGAATTTTAATCTACATGATTTTCAGACTGAATATGAAAATGCCAAGTTTTATATTATCAAGTATTTTGGGGAAGATAACGTGCGTAAAAGCATAAAATTATATGGAGTTTGGTCGAGTACTCCTCATGGGAATGGCAAGTTAGAAGCAGCTTATCATGAAGCGAAAGCCAAGTCCATTGAAACAGGCACAAAATGCCCCTTCTTCTTCTTCTTCTTCTCCTCCGCAGGTTCCCTCTTTGACTTGCTAGAAGATAAATGTTTCCAGTTTTTTTTTTCTTCTTAAATCTTCGAACAGAAGCAGGCAATTTGTTGGCGAGGGCCGAAATGATTGGGACTTGGGAGGGTTAATTTCAGCAAGGATCTTGACTTTTTGCAGCTTGATAAGTGGAGTGGGGGTTCTTTCCTGTGAAATGGCATATACTGAAGGATGTGTTCCCACACAGCGAATTGCGACACATAATTCTTAAGGAGACTGATAACAGAGCTGTACCTTATACTAGAGACACTCAAGAGCTGTACACATAATGGTTTAGTTTTACCTTCTGAAGCCTCAATAGCCTTTTTTCTCTCTTTTGATTAGATAAACTGTGTCATATCACTCTCAGCACTGAAATATTATCCTTTTGTGACAGGCGACTGAAATGATGAAGATTTTCAAAAACTATTCCGCCAAGACTTGTTTGCATGATGACTTCTCCTTCTATGAAAACCGGGAAAAGCTACCGGTTGCTGAAAGGAACAGTAAAGCAGAAAAGCTGAAATCTGAAAAACACAGGCTTGAAACTTATTCGAGTAAGTCACAACTGGCCATCCAATACTATTTTTATTTTACATACCCGGATTTTTTCGTCTAGGTTTCAATCCTAAAAAGATTTTTGGCATATTCAGATAAAACATATTTATCATATTTGCTTGTGGTTTGAATCTCCAGGAAGAAGATTCAGCTGGCTATGGGAGGACTTATTACTACAAAAATTCACATGAAGATGATATTGCATCTCTCTCTCATAAGCCATTCCAGGAACCCGAGCTTCTCCACCACATTTGTCAAGACTACATTCAGCTGCATTTTAGACTGATCCATTAAAATACTATTTGACCTTAAAGCTTTATTTATTTATAGTATGTCTAGAATTATTCTTTGACAGGCCAAGGTACAGACTTACTGGTAAAGTTTGATACAGGTATCAGGTAGTAGGTCGATTACAAGCTGCATGGTCACACCTGCCGATTATAACATCTGGAGATCTGCAGGAATATAGGAGGATGTACAGAACAATATACTTGTTGCCCGCTGCGGTAACTCTGCTTGTGGGTTTGATTTGTACACTTTCAGATCGACGCTACAGGTCGAAACTGTGGCTATTGAAGTGAAAGATAGCATTATTGCTACTCATGTGCAGATTTTGTGACCTGCATTCTTTGGCAACACTTGATTGAAGGGCAGCAGGTCCGCACACAATGACCCCAATATTCACAGCTCCCAACTGCTCGGAAACCGATTCAAATATTTCTGCATTTTAACAGCATAGAAAACATGTTTCAGATGTTAGAGCTGATTGAGACAAAAATCTGATACAAAGCTAGGGTTCCTTGAATGTACCCTGGAAATTGGGTCTGGAGCCGTAGTGTATGGTGTTCAAACTGGCAATGTTCTCCAGACATGAATCTTTGTGTGCATCATGTTTAGTACTACCGCCTCTCTTGCTGTGATCGTGATGCTCGGGAGATGAAACTCTCTTGTCCCAGATATTCCACATAACAACTACAAAACCTCCAAATAATATGATGCTTGCAGTCATGCATGCAATGAACAGAAGCCCTTTGTACCACCACGTAGTTACGTGGAATGGGTTTATATAATACACATCTAATAAACCCATAAGCAGAACGAAACCAACTATTGAAGAGACTATGTACAGTCCTGACCAGATATCATCTCCTGTCCCAACCAAACCAGATATCGCGTGTCCTCTGGAGATGGGGAAGATGCATGTACTTGGGGGAACGTCGACTTTGCCTTCTTCCTGCAATAACAAATGAGTTTGAAAATCTGACCTTGGAGAGCATAACAGCATCAATAAATTTAATATTTAGCTAGACTGACCAGCAAGGGTTCTGACTGTCGAGTCACGTAAGTAGAAATCTCAAGTCTCACTTTGTCGGAGACAAAAGGACACACTGACTCAATGTTTGTAGCAGACAGAAGTGGAAGCTCGTCTGATGTTTTGATTGCCCACACGAGTAAAATATTTTTGGGTAGACAAGGCTTCCCTTCGTGCGCTCTGTGAAGAATGTCGCTTAATACAGCTAGGAATGGTGATACACCGATCCCTCCTGCCACTAGTATCAGATTTTCATACCTGGCAAAGAAACGATAGCAATGAACATTACCGACAGAAAAGTACAAGCTAATCGGCACAAGAACGAGAGACTACATCAAGTGATACGGTGTTTCGTGTCCGTAGGGTCCTTCCACTGAAACAGTCAGTGTTGATGTAGTTTGTTGCTTAACGGGTTCGTCATCAGAAATGCTCGAGATGTGACATCTTAACTTATCCGTCCATCCTCCTAGAACTTTTATGAGAACAGAAATATGATGTTTCCCGTCAAGCGGACTTGATGAGACACTAAAAGGATGCCATTGCAGCCATGACAGTTCCCGAGCTTGAACAAAGATAAAGCTAAGAGCATTGTACCGTAAACCTACAGAGCAATCAGGTTTATCAGCTTATCTCTCGCACAGAAAGTAATCGTGAAGATGGAATCTAAAATATGTGAATTTATTACTTGCGGGCTTTGAGACGACCAATTCCATGGTACCACAGGGATGAGAGGTGGCTGATATCACATCAACAGTTTCACGTGACTGCCAAAACCTCAAAAAACGGTCAAGCATGAAGAGGAAAATGCCACCAGCGCATATACTGAATACAAAATCCCCAACGTGCAAGGCCAGAAAGAGGACGAAGATAATGTAAAGTTGATGTGTGTAGAAGAACAATTCAAAGTATTGCTTCCTCACTACACCAAATGAGGTAAACCACATGAATAAGCCGGCAATAAGGCTTATCACTCCAGGAAGATTGGCAACTCCTATAGCCTTCCACTCCAATAGCTGCCATTTAAAACCAAAATTTAATTAAAGGAATGTACTAATAAGAATATTAGCTAGTACATGCAAAAAGTATCAGATAAAACCGCTGTTTACTTGTTCAATGAGACGGCCTTGCATGGCCCAGGCGACCACATAGGCTATTCCATGTAAAGTAAAGACAGCCATTGTGAGATGTCCTAGCCAGACGTGGTATCTGGTAGCATGCTCAAAGGGGATGTCGATAAAGCGGAGTAGAATTGATCCCCTTGCAATAGGGATAAACAAAAATGCCAGGCAAAATAGTCCAATTGAACCAATACGAAGTCCCGACACTTCAAGAATCTTAGACCTAAAATCAAAACAGTCATATTCAGTCAAAGAATAAAATAAACAACAAAGAGATATCAGAAGGATGGGCAACTGTACCATTCCAGCAGAGAAAGCTGGCGAGACAAGCCATATTTATCAACAATTTGCACAGCGTAAGCATAACAAGCCCACACAACATATGCAACGACTAATGATATTCCGATCAACTCAGTGGCAGAAATAACCCCAAATGGACCATCCACAAATACAGGGAAAGTCCATAGGCGATACCTAGGGCGTTTCTTGCTCCGCTGTCTGCAAATTTCAACTGTTAGTCAAAATAAAAATCCTAACACTATATACGTACACCAGCAAACTCGTAACTAGTCGGTGAGTTCCAAACAAATTTCTTACATTTGGTGATCCTCTTCTCCGGTGATTATCATATACACTACCGCAAGAATCGCCAAAAGGATAAGCGGCCCACTGAATATGAGAAAAATACCTCCTGAAGTTCCAGTGCAAGAGCCAAGAACACATAAGAAAAACGCTGGATATCCAATTCAAATTATGCAAAAAGTAAAATTAACTAAAACACGTTCCAAACCTGTTATTCCATATGGCGTTGCTTCAGCAGCGACAATCAGCTTCCCCACAAACCCACTGGTTCCGGCAGGAAAAACAAATATAATCCCAAGCCACAAAGCAAACATCACCCACATCAAAGTCCTCAAAGCCCATTTCACCAACCACAAAACCAATGATTTGGATTTAACATCGTCTTTACTCCCAAGGAGCGGCACAGCAGTCGAACTCTCATTCATCTTGCAATCAACGAGGTGGCGGACAGCTGATACTGGCAACTAGTCAATCAACCACCACACTGAACTATTTACAACCTAGCATACCTAAATACCTTCATATATATATATATATACAATCTTGAACTGAAACACAATTATGTACGCAAGACAACACAGCAAGAACTCAAACATCAGCAATCAATTACTAAAACTGAGAATCTTTGTACACCACAGATGCCACTTCAAATTTTCTAGACCGCATACAAAATTACAGACTGATTGAAATTGAAACCAAACCATGCGATGCCACTCGTCTTCAAACTCCTAAAACCACACAGTTGCTTGCAAGGACAGAAGTGACGTGGTCCCCCTACTCACCACTCACCCCTACTAAAACTCTTACTACTTTATCATTCCATAAACGTACTGATCATCAATTTGTTGTTTTTAAAAAAAAAATCTAACAGCGAAATTAAGCAGGAAACTGGCCACAATCTCAGCGAAATTCACACACAAGAAGGGCTTTTTCTAACCCCAAGAATTGAAAAAGATGGAAGCTTTGATGCCGTGAAGTCTTCAACTAAAAGACCGATCAAGTGAATCATCGCTTTTGTGTGATCCAAGTTGATTCTCGCCTCATCAATTTGTCGCATGAAAACGACACCACACATGCCGCCTAGATTCTGGTTCTCTCTCGTAAAATAAAAGACACTATTTTCAATTGGACCCCGTTTTAATAATATAATACAAAACAGTCCCCGTTGACATTACTTTTGACTTCTTGAGCAACGGAGCAGTTGTTGTCCGCCTTGTCCGGTTGCTTAAACCCTATATTGAGCGAAGCAATGACGAGGCGTTATCCTGATGAATCAACGCATTCGCCGCGTGAATTGTTGGATCGGGTGTCGCAGACTCCAGCGAGTGTTACGGTGACTGAAGATAGTTTAATCGAAAAGGAGGAGGATGAGGGGAATCGGGGAGAGAGAGCGGTGGATAACCCTAGAATTCAGAGGTATTTGATTGCGGTTGAGTATGTAGGAACTGGGTTTTTTGGGGTGCAGCAGCAGCCCAATTGCAGAACGGTGTGTGGGGTTTTGGAGGTACCCACTAAAATCCTATTTTAGTTTCTGTCACTGCATTTTGTAATTCAGTTTTCAAAATTTTGAGAATTTAATCTGCTTATTGGTAAAGCTTTGATCTTTGATTAGAAAAATTTCATTTTCTTCCTTTGGCTAATGTTCAGGATGCATTTCAACGATTCATAGGGCAGCCCGTGTCAGTAACTTGCTCAAGCCGAACTGTAAGTCTTCTTGGTTATCCATTTATAAGACCATATATTCCTCAGTGTTACTTTAAGGGAATGTAGTTATGAAGATGTTTTAGTACATATTTTAGGATAACTGGACATGCTCTTTTTAGTGTTTTCAAGGAAGCATGAAGCATCCAAAACAACTGCTTTTTGATGCTTATCTTTTATATTTGTAGGATAGTGGTGTTCATGCCCTTTCGAATGTTTTTCACGTAGACGTTGAAAGAGCGAGCAAAAGAAGATCAGGTGAAGTGGTGAGTATTGAGATGTGATGTAACAAACTTCAAGCTATTGTACTGTGATTTTATGTTCTGATTTGGATGTGTTTTTATCCTGCCGTGGCTTCGTTTGGTGTTATGTATACCAATGCATAATTAATGTTTTGGAAGTTTTTGACCTAATCATGTTATTTATCTGGGCTGGAATGACTTTGGGGAAGGACGGAGGTTATAGGCTGTATATTTCGACTTTTGAAACTTGCTGTTTTTGTTATATATAAATCCTCTAACTGTTACTTTTGGTGATTCCAGTTACCACCTTACGAACCAGCTGTTGTAAGGAAAGCAGTGAACCATTTTCTACAGGTCTGGTGTGTCAATTTTTAGAGCACGCGACCTATTTTTTATTATTTAAAGTGGCATGTCAAATGGAGCACTCCGTGCTTCAGATTATTAGGATAAAATATTAATGATTGTGAGGTTCATTGCTGAATTTCTTTGATTAGTTAATGAAACTAGGCCATTTTCTGTTAAATGTTGCCAGAAGAATGAAGGAGATTTAAGTCTCATCGATGTCCGAAGTATTTCGAGGAATTTTCATGCCAGATTTAATGCCAAAGAAAGAACGTACGTGCCAATTCCAACTGTCAGTTAGCCTCCCATGTTCCCGTCCTTCAGTGTTTTCACTGTCCGTTGTTTGTTAGGCATTAAAGACCACCTGTTAAAAAAATCGGAATGTTCCCTGTCTTCCTCATATTTATTCCCGCAAATTGCCTCCCAATACGTGATCTGTTGATGTTACTGGACCTGTTTGCTTTTTCTGTGCATTGTTCTTCATATAGAAAAGAAGCTTTATCTTATTTACTTTTTTTTTGAATCGTCTCTGGCTCATTCTATCTATTGTGTTCACCTTGCAGATATTTTTATCGCTTGCTGTCTGGGACGGGGAATATTTCAATTTTTGAGAAGGAACGGGCATGGCATGTTGATAGCGAGCTTGATATATCATCTATGCAGGTTTGTCTTAGCAAATAAAATTGTATTTTGTCTTTCTTGGGTCACTGCTTAAGGATAGATTGGTTCTAACAATAACTCTTTCTTGTAGAAAGCATGCCAAGTTCTTGTTGGGACTCATGACTTTAGCTCATTTAGAGCCGCGGGATGTCAGGTATGTATTTGATCTTTATGCTCGAAAGACTGATATCCATTGATGCACATCAACATGATTGATTTTTATTTTATTTTAAAGAAGGGACATTTTTTGATGAAAAAGCTTAGTTATCTACTACGGCGATTACTGTCAAGAATTGGTCCAGTACATTTCCTTTGACCAAAGAGCATTTTTTTACTAGGCCAACTCGCCTGTTAGAACATTGGATGAACTGAACATCACTGAAGTCTCTCCATCCCCACTTTTCCCAACAGTCCAGCAACATGAACAGGGTGTCGGTGTAAGAGATTTTAAGAATAAAGTATCGCATAGTTCATCTGTCACACTAATGAGCAGGGGTCTTTGCAACGCTGAAATCCCTAAATGTCAGTTGAATCAAAATTTTGGCCTAAGAAGAATGCATCGTTGCTATGTTGTAACAGCTCGTGGAAGGTCCTTCCTGTATCATCAGGTTACTCCCTAACTTGTTTGGCCGAGTCTCTTGTTAAATAAATGGAATTGAGTCTCCTTAGGTTTTTCACCATTTTTTGGTTTCAGGTGAGACTGCTTGTTGGTGTCCTCAAGTATGTTGGTACAGGTCACCTGACCATCCCTGACGGTACTCCATACCTTTCATTAATTTCCAACCGTGCCTAATTCAAATAGCTTCTATGCCCTGACAAAATTATATCTGTTTGCAGTTGAGAGAATCTTGAAGGCTAAGGACGTTACTGTTGCAAGTCCAATGGCACCTGCATGCGGTCTCTACTTAGCAAATGTGGGATACGATTTTTCGGAAGATTCAGCTTCAACATAACCATACCCAGTCCCCGTTGCAGAATGTACTGTTTTAGTTGAGTGCCACAGCTTTGTTCATGAACGTTGGATCTGTGTGAATTAATTAATGTCAATGGGTCATCTATACAGGAAATAAACCCCGTACAAGTTTGTACAATGTGTTTAATTTTTAATTAAATCGATGCCTGTTTTTGAGAGTTCTTCAACACGCCAAGACTCGTATGGAATTGGAATTTCTTTCCAGAAGATTAAGAGTTGGACGAAAAGGAAAGTCCTTGGGGATTCTATTCAACGTTAGACCAAAAGCCTTATTTTGATGAAAGGGTCGGGCATTTCATCACAGTTTCAACCATACCCAGAAGCACAAATGTCATATGTATGACTTGGTATAGACGAAGTAATGAGTCGTAGGAATCTTTAACTTATCCCATAAACAATGAAGTCTTTAACTTACAGCACAAGCAACTGACCTAACACCACAGTCGTACTCTTTGTCTCGGCTGATTATAAATTAACAGTTTCCAAATGTCAAACATTCCCACAAGTCTCTCATTCATCCATCATTTGATAAAGCTCTCACCTTTGCTGCAATTTGTATCTGATATAAGGCCCAGCTCTAGGCTCATCAAGCTACGGCATGTCTTCCAATCGAAGAGCACGGCCAGTAGGAGCGCAGAATGAGTGGATATAGGATTCCTCAAGCTCTGATGAAGACCGACAGGCAGCAACTGCCACAGAAACTCTACTTCCACCGCAGCAATCCACAGCGCAGCGAGCCATATCCCAGACCTTGGCAACTACAGCCAACTTAGCTAACCTCCTCCCAACCGGAACCCTCTTAGCCTTCCAACTCCTCACCCCAATCTTCACCAACAACGGCTCATGCGACTCAGCCACCGGTCCCATGACCTTTATCCTCCTAACATTCCTGGCTTTCTCTTGTTTCATTGCCTGCTTCACTGATAGCTTCAAGACCCCTCAAGGCACGGTCCACTACGGCTTTGTCACAAGAAAAGGTCTTTGGCTCATCGACTATCCTTCAAACGACCCCAATGCCCAACTTCCCGATTTGAGAAGCTACAGACTACGATTCACGGACTTAGTGCATGCAATCCTCTCTGTGTTCATATTCCTTGTGGTGGCTTTCAGGGACAAGAATGTGTTGAACTGTTTCTACCCTGCTCCGGGACATGAGACTCAGGAAGTGCTCAGCATAGCTCCGGTTGGAGTTGGAATCATTTGTAGCTTGCTTTTTGTTGTATTTCCAACCACCAGACATGGTATTGGCTTCCCCATTACATCCTAGATATCCTTAAATTTCATCAAAACTCGTTTTCATTTACAATTAAAAGTTTGCAACTTCAAGAAATGTAAATCAACCGCAAACAGCTTTTTTTTTTTTCTTCTTTCTGATCTTGATATGTCAGATAGATTCGGGAACTACAAATTGAGTTTCAAGTCAACGACGTCTATATCGATTAGAAATGACAGCAAACCAGAGTTCCATCTCCAGATTCCTAACCACATGCAGTTCCACATTTATGACAAGCACGTCGTTAGCATTTTATTCCTCCACTTGAAAACTGTCAAATTCTTAAACCCAATAATTAGCACCAATCAATTAATTGAACTGTACACAGGCAGGGTTTGAAATTGAAACCGATAGGAGAGACCCAATAGTGCCGGATATGCATGCGGTAGCTTCAGGTAGAATATAACAAAACCCACGAAGAGCAAGCGGAGCAAAATCTCAACCTGTGAAATGTGTAAGATCTGAGTATACTAGTACATAATATCTGGACTCCATAAACCCAAAAGATGCTGAGGCGTTCTACAATCTACATCCATGAAGACAAGAAGGAGACGGCAAAGACTAGTGAGTTTGTATGATTTTGACTACGAAACAAGTAGAAACAGTTTAGGAGCTCCGTGGATCAACAACAATTGCCTGACAGCCTTAGTGACCGCGGCTCATCTTAACTTTTGGCATTGCCTTCTTCATCTGGCGTGCGCGCTCTTTTGCCTCTCTCTTGCGCAGGGCTTCTGCACTCAACTTTGCTGCTGCCTCTTCCAACAGTTTCTTCTTCTCGGCTTTCTTCTGCTGCAGTGCTTCCTGCCTCGCATTTTGGAGCTCCTTGTATGCTTCCTGTGCAACTTTTGCTCGTGCAGCATCTGTCTTTGATCGAGCCTGTAATCACATCACCCAACCATATTATAACACCAAAATAATAATCAATCTCGGATGAGTAAAAATTCCACTAAATTGAATCACCTGTGCGCTGAGTTTGTACTTCCCAATCAAGTCTATGTAATAGGGGACAAGAGCCACCAAGCGAGTCATATCAGCCATGTTGTTAGCATCAGGCAAAGCAAACTTAAACTGTAGCATTTTCCTGTGAGCGCCCGGATGCTGGTCAGAGAAATGCATTGATATGAATCCTTTTCCGTACTTGTCAAAGGCTTTCTCACCAAAAACCTGCAAAACTTTATTTTGTAAATTACACAAATCCTTTTGCCGAAACAAGTAATATCCCTGTACTGGAAGTAAGAGTATGTCTATCCTACTTCATTTGTAGCACTAAGAAAGCAGAAGCAAATGATTTATGAGCTTCGAGAGTGAAGACAATGCCAAGATCAGTGATTCTGTCATATAGTGCTTATTCACAATGCTTTTAGATGTGGCTAAAGTATAGACATTACAGACTTGCAAGAGGCGTACCTAAACAGATAGATGCATGCCTTACACCTCAGAGGCAAATAGATATATCAAATATAGATTTCACCCCGGTTAGGGAAATGACTTTATATTTCCATGCTATGTCACTATATATACAAATTGCTGCTGCCAGATACTTTGATGGCAAGTTTTTCATCCGATTAATTCAAGTACAACCACAATGTGTGAACGTGGTCAACAATTACACATGACACTAGAAGATACCAGCATATCTCAAACAAGTTACGATTTCAAGCAATCAACAAAATTCTAATGCACGGAGCATTATGAAACCTAATCCAAATGCTTTATCAAGTTACTAGCAGACCAGCACGAATGCACCATAGAGATCCTATTTGGGCACAACATAATGACAACTGCGGTAAAGTACAAGCAGAGAATGAGATTAACCTGATCAAGAACAGTTTCCGTGATCATATCACCAGCAACTTCTTTAGACTCGGATACCACTCCTAGCTCTTCAGGAACCCACTTCCTACCAGTTGGTGGAGAAACCAAAGTTGCAAACCTCTGCAAATCTGGGAGCTCCTTCTGCATCGCTTTGGCAGCCTTCTTCTTCGCCATTGCAAAAATCACCTGATCCATGGTATCATCATTCATGTAAACTTCAATACTAATCTCATCCTTGCAAGGCACAACCATGTTGTACAATCTCGATATCAAATCATGCCTGCTCTTCAACTCCATTGTAGCCAATAACCCTTGGCAAAACCTTCTCCCACTAGCATAAAATTTAAACACAGTCTGCCCTTCCTTCAACAACAAGGGCGAATCATCTTTGTCTCCAATCCCCAAAAGACTGAAATTCTTGGCGAAAATAGAGTCTGCAGTTGCAAATTTGGCGGCCCAAGCCAATGCAAGCTTCTCATTCTCTTTCTTACCAGTAAAATAATTAATCAGAAAAATAATCAAAAAGCTCCCGCACACAATCTCCACTGTGTACGACTGCTGCTTCAAAAACCGACCACCACCACCAGCTTTCGCCGTGGCGTTCTGATCCGGAATCACATCTGCAGCAACCTCATCCGGCTTCTCCACCTTCTCCCGCTTCTCTTCCACAACCGGCAGACCTTCAAACTCATCCTCATCCCAAAAGTCAAACCCGCTCGAAGCCGCCGGTGGCTTCACAACACTCTCCTTCACATCATCCGCCACAGTCACTCCCTCATCCGAATCAGCAACAACCGGCGGACCATGATGCGACTCTGGATCCGAGCTGGTACTCAACGGAGTCGATTTTAGATTCGCTAAACGTAAGGCCTCCAGATCGTCATCGTTGTCGTCAGCTAGGGCTTCGTCTTCATCCGCATCGAAACCTTCAAAGTGCGAATCAGGCGATGCGGCGGATACGAGTGAGGAACGGGAGAAGTGATTTAGGAAGATGGAGAAGATTGTGAGTAGAGCGATTAGGTAACAGAGGGACTCGCCGGCGCGTGGGATTAGGAAGCTCAGCGACGGTGAAGCTCTTCTCGCCATCGTTCCTCGATTTCGTTGATTGACTGATCGATCGATCGATTAGGAGCAAAGCCAATTTATGATACCTTTATTTCCACTTTCACCCCTTTAGTTGTAAAACACGACACATTCAATTATTTTTCATTACCAATTAGCCCCTCAGTGAGTTCGATTTGCATCCGGACTCTTGTCGAATCCCAGAATGCTTCGATTTCGTCGAGATGCAATGTCGGAACCTTGTAGCCCTAGAAGCGTCCTGCGCTCGATCGTGCGTGACGTGCCGGAATGATGGCTAAAGCGTAGGCGGCCGTTACGCGGGTTCAGCATAGTGTCAAATCATCACTTTGTGAGTTTGGATTGATATCTGTGGCTTGTAGGATTCGGTTCAGATTTTTTATAATTTACTGTTTGATTTTTTTTAGGATACTTTGATTTTAATTCTAAGGTTTAGGGGAGCAGGTATCTCTGGAGTATTGTGGAAGTAATGAACTTTGACAAATTCCGGAAAAGAAAAAAAAGAAGATAGTTGCTTGGATGCCTTTATGCACCTATTTGGTTTGGGTGTATTTGTAAGAATACAGTTATACATGCTCTTCGTGGCTCCAGAAAAGGCTTTGGGAGTTTCATTTATTGCAGGGAATGTTGAGAACGTGTTGGATGAAGTTAGGGCGTGCCCTGATGTGAGATGCGGGTAACTATTTGTAGCCTTGGAAGTGAATAACGAGATTGATGGTAATGTGGCATGGTTGAAGTTACAAGGTGCTTGTGGCTCGTGCCCAATCTCTCTAAGGTGACAAGGAAAATGGGTATTGAGCATCGTTTAGTTGAAAAGACTCTCTACCATTGATCATTGAAGGCGTAGCTTATGAGAAAACTGGGCTTGCAGTGACCGAGTAGAGTATAGAGAAGGTAATCGTATGCGATCTGGCTCTCCACTAGTTAAAATTTTGATAGATTAACCCGAACTCTTTGGTCACAGTAGTTTTTCCTTTGCTTCGATTTTGACACTGTTTGTTACATATCTTATTACTTAGGTGATAGGTCTCAGATTCTCAATGTCTAATGTTGGCTGAATCGTGCAAACTTAAACTATCCCATAGGCTATGACTTCCAACTGTTCCTGATTGTGGTTCGTTAATTTGTGATACTTTACATAACCAAATTATATTGCCAAATTTGTGATACTTTACATAAGGGGACAAGATCAGGATCTCCAGGCCAGCCATACCTGGTTGGGCGCTCGACCCTATAACGAGATTATAATCCCCAATCCAGCTGCAGGATTCACTGTAGCTGCGCGAAAAAAAGGGAAATTTTCCTATCAGTATCTACACAAAAAAAGAAAAAAAATCTTTTTTTATTTTTTGTAATTAGAAACTTTTCTATGGATTCATATCTTGTAAATAGCATTGTGTCATATCAGAATCACATCAGGTATTTTTCCTATATTTTTGGGTAATCTTTCTAAATAATAGAATGAACTCAAAAATCAATTGCGAAAAGTTTATTGTGTTAGCTTGGGAATTAAAATGACAAATTAGCAAAATGTTCCCTGAAACTGAAGTATTATCTCATTGGGGCTTGATTTAAAATTTTGATTTGAAGAGAGGTCGAAGACGAAGAGGATATACTGTACTTTCAACAAAATTCAATAATTAAAATCAAACCCCAAAACTTTAATAAGTGTAGAGATTTACCCCTCTTCTTTGTCAAAACCCCAGCAAACCCGAACCCTCCCCTCCCTCCCAAGGCAATTTGATCAGCGGACCTGCGACCCGCGCCGCCCTGCCCCGCTCTGCCCCGCAAGCCAAATGGGGCAGGTCCAATTCAGACAAATTTTGACTTGCCCTGCCCCGCGGCAAGTCCAATTCATCTCATCGCCCTGCCTTGCCCCGCGACCTGCACCTTGGCATCGCCCCGCGACCTGCACCTCGCCCCGCACCTGATTAGTTGTTATATGACCTTTACCAATTCAAAATTTTATTTTTAATTCGTTACAAGTCCGTTTTAGATGTTCTATATACCATTATAAAGCTGATTCAATTATCTACAAATCACTAGCT
>JAWWMW010000439.1:275992-306101 GCA_035048345.1 Echeveria elegans
TCAAAAAGCTCCCGCACACAATCTCCACTGTGTACGACTGCTGCTTCCAAAACCGACCTCCGCCGCCAGCGTTCGCCATCGCGTTCTGATCCGGACTCACATCCTCAGCAACCGCTGCCGGCTTCTCCACCTCCTCCCGCTTCTCTTCCACAACCGGCAGACCTTCAAACTCATCCTCATCCCAAAAGTCAAACCCACCGGAAGCCGCCGCTTGCTTCACAACACTCTCCTTCACATCATCCGCCAAAGCCACTCCCTCATCCGTATCAACAACCGGCGGATCATGATGCGACTCCGGATCCGAGCTGGTACTCAACGGAGTGGATTTCAAATTCGCTAAACGGAGAGACTCTAGATCGTCGTCGTTGTCGTCAGCCAGGGCTTCGAATTCGTCGGCATCGAAGCCTTCGAAGTGCGAATCATGTGATACGGCGGAGACGAGTGTGGAGCGGGAGAAGTGGTTGAGGAAAACGGAGAAGATTATGAGTAGCGCGATTAGGTAACAGAGCGAATCGCCGGCGCGTGGTATGAGGAAGCTCAGCGAAGGTGAAGATCTTCTCGCCATCGTTCCTCGATTTCCTTTATTGGCATCGATCGATTCGGAATTCGATCGCAAGGCCATTTTATCATCCCATTATTTCCAATTTCATCCCTTTACTTCCAAAATACGACACATTAGCGTCTTTTAATTATTTAGGTAACAGACCAATTAGCCTCTCGAACGCATCGATTTCGAGGAGATACAAGCTGCGGCGGCGCTCAATTTGACAAGCTGTCGGAACCTGTAGAAGCGTTCTGCTCTCGATCGTTTGGTGGAGCTTTTAGGGTTTTGCTTCTTGAGTGGCGTGGCCGTTAGAGGGTAAGCTTTTGCGGGCGTTTGGTGAGTTCAGCATCGTAAAAAATCAAGCATGCAGGTGTCTCCGCAGTACCGTAAAGTAATGAAAACTATGACAAATTCGAATCATGTTGGCGCTAAAAAAAAAAGATCACTGCTTGGACGTCCTTATTTGGGTGTACTTTTGTAACAATATGCATGCGCTTTGTGGCTGGCTTCTTTAGAATCAGCGTTGCAAGTTCCACTAACGGTGGAAATTGTTCAGAGATAGCGCGGGATGAAATTAGGCCGTATCCTGATGTCAGATTGGGGTAATGTGGCTTTGCACAAGATTGATGGTTCTGTAGTACGTTTGAAGTTTCAAGGTGCCTGACGAGGTGACAATGAAAATGGATAACTCGGCAATCTAGTTGTCTAGAGGGAAGCAATTATTTAGTGATAAAGGCACACCCGGATATTTCAAGGGAAGCTTACCTCAACAAAAGCTAGTTTCCCTCGGTATGTCATGTTGATCCTCTCCTCAACACCTCCAAAATACACTTTACATTTAGCTTTATTGGGCATCAGTCACGTGGATTCTGAGAACTCACCAATTTTGCTTCATCGTTAAATTTATTGAAACAAAGCCTGAGCAGAAGATAATCGGCAAAGCATAAATTCAATATGCTGTGTTTCTCGCATCCATGCCTAGAACCCTGGTTAAGTACTTCACAACTAATACAAACAGACATTATTATCATCCCCACATTGCAGCCATGTTATTTTGGATCTATGCGCAAGTATTTTTTTTTCCTATACCCCTCTCCATTTCATCAGCTCTTCTCTGCATTCTGCTTCTTTCCCTAATCAGGAGCTCCCAAAGCTATTATCTGACGACAACATTTTCTAGTCTTCACCCGACAGTTGAATTTTTTTTCTATATTTGAGTATTTTTTTTGCATTCCCTTCACAATACAGTTTCTTCCATGAAACGTTCATTGACTTCCCTTGATACTGAATTCTATCTCTTACTCGTATTTAAGTGCTACTTTCTCCATGAAATCTTCACAATCCACAAAGCCATTTTAAAACTTAAACTGATATTTCCTTTTATGGACAGGCACTCCAATCCAATTCGAATTGTGCAATGATCTAAAATAAGAGGAGGCAAGACCTCCACGACCAAAATGAGTAAACCAACTTAAGTTCCCCAAAGCATGGTCAATCGTAGAGTAAATTAATCCATCTTTATGTCTGTTTGACCAGGGTTTGACGTTCAGAGAGCGCAACAACTCTCATAATACGTTGCACATCATGATATTCGTTTAGGTGAGACCTGAACTCCCCCAACCCTGTCCTCGCATCTCAAAAGTTTGTTAAAATGAGCCAAAATGATCATTTAGGTCAAAATGATCTACTGTTTCATTCTTCCACATTAACCAAATAGGTGCATTCTCGTGTTGAGCATAGTTATCTACAAACATGGGAGCCAATCTCAACGTTCCTAGTCACTTTATTCAGCCGCCTGATGTTTCAGGTCACTATCATGAGATTTTTTCATAGGTGTTTCCAATGTCCTTCCCACCTGCAAACCCTGAAACGGACTACCTACATTCTACTCACCATGATCCCCATCCATGCCTTGATTCTCCCCCCTTAGCAACAGATTGTTCACCCTTATTTACCCCTGTTTGTTTCTTCAAATCTTTGTTAGGTGTCCATACTTTATTTGAGACCACAATCAATGAATTTTATGGCATTTAGGACAAAACACAGGCACCCATTCATACACAACTTCCGGAGTTATCTTCTTACCATCAATATTCTTCCTCCATTGTATTATGTCAATTTTTATCAGTATCCTGTCATAAGACACCCTTAACTTCCTCGCAGTACACTCATCAGTGGTGAATGGTACCCGTCATTTTACTATGACTTATCTTTCCTCATAGGTGTAACTGTAAACGAGGAATGTAAACCATAATAGCATAACCCTTAGAAAATCTTCCTTAACAACAAAATCAGGTGACCATTTACAAGTAAACAGTGGCACAGAAAATATCGCATATGACCTATTCTGCATCATTTCGTCCCTCTCCTCCAATTTCTTAAATTTAGCTATGAAGTAGCGCCATCGTCATGATAGTATAGATCAGGGAGGGAAACAGAGTTCCATATTTCACCATGAATTGTGTTACCACGGACATGGTAAAATCCATCCCGACAGCAAATAATATTAGCTCAGCCTTCCAAAACTCTATCTTATATACTACATGTCACCTTCAGTTATCTCAATCTCCACTTCTCGATGAATGAGCCGGGCAGCCTTGAAATCAATAGTTGTTCCCCTCTTTAGTAATCTATTAGCACGAATCACATCTACCCAGAGCTTGTGTTCCTCTTGTTGCTTTCGTGTAGCCTGAATTTGTACATCCTTCCTAAGTTCATTCAGCATCTAATCTAACTCAGTTGTGTTCGTACGTAGTATTGCCTCCTTCTTCTCCATCTGATTCATCACATTCATCTCCATCAGCTCCTCGCCAATCTGGAATTGTTCCCTCACCTCCTGCATTGCTTTGTGTTGCTACACATTTCCATCCGATTTTGACCAGATCCATCCGAATCTGATGTAGTCAGTATGGTTGTTCCCGATTTTGCACTGTGTTCCAAAAAAAAACTTTCCTAGGTCAAGTGCAAAAGTGGATTGATCGGAAGTTAGTGCATCCGGTCGAATATCCGTACCTTTTAATGATTTAATCAATAATTCGGGTCTGGATATAATAATATTATTATTAAATTTATTTTATTATATTTATTAAAATTATATAAAATTAATTTATTTCAAAATAATATAAAATTATAATAATGATTTTCTTAAGATAATTGAATAATTAAAATATATTTTTGTTTTAATAGTAATTTTTAATAATTAATAATATAAATATTATTTATGAATAGTAGATGATATATTGGCGTGTTTTGCAAATTATGTATAATGGATTGGACCCTCGATCGGCGTAAGAGAAGGTCCAACCGTCCAATTCATTATCCACTAATTCGCTTGCCCTTTGGGTCATCGACTCAGGTGGTCTCTTCTGCGTGCCATCTAGACAGAAACAGTCAACTATCTCTCATTCATTTTTTTAATTATCAATAATTGATTTTAGGGATCATTTTGTTATTAATCATGTTTTTAATTATTTAAATTTTATTTTTAAAATTTAAATTCAAATATTATCAATTAAATTAATGGTTGAAATGTTTTTATATATTTTTTCAAAACTATTTTTCACATGAACTACTCCTAAGACTGAATAATTAGTACTCAAATGAAAAAAAATTACCTATTTTTTCATTTCTCTCGCATTCATGCGTGGAGGTTGTCTATTATACCCGTCGTCGGCGTGACAGTTGTCTATTACATGAAGTTGTGCTACTGCAATGGAGTTGTCGATTAAGATGAAGTCAGTATTTGTGGTGATGCCGAAGGCTCGCGAGTTAATTTGAGTTTATGTACTTGATTTAGCTAGCATAGATATGTTGTATGATTAGTTTTATACTACATGTATCCACCCATCGAAGAAAAAAAAATTACTGTATCAGCTTGGAAATTAAAATTCAAAAATGGCGGAAATTAGCAATATGTTTCTAGAAACTTCTGGGGCTTGATTGAAAATTTTGTTTGAAGCGAGGTCGAACAGGAAATACTTTCATCAAAATTGAATAATTAAAATCGAACCCAACACTTTGTGAAGTGTCGACATCAGCCCCATGCTCTTTATCAAACCCCCAGCAAACCCTAGATTTCACGAGAAACCTCCACTCTCTCCATTTTCTCTCTCCGACGTCCCAACCTCATTCTCCCTCTCTCTTCACTCTGCGCGATGTCGACGATGCTCCAGCCGCAGATCATTCTACTCAAGGAAGGCACAGACACTTCGCAAGGCAAGCCGCAACTTATTAGCAACATCAATGCTTGCACTGCAGTCGCCGATGCTGTCCGCTCTACGCTCGGACCTAGAGGTATGGACAAGCTGATTCATGACGACAAGGGAAACACTACTATTTCTAACGACGGTGCTACTATAATGAAGTTGCTTGAGATCGTTCATCCTGCTGCGAAGATCCTGGTTGATATTGCCAAATCGCAGGACTCTGAGGTACATTTTTGACTTCTGGATTTGTAGCTTGGTTGCTTGTGTGTTTTAGAGATTTGAGTTAGTTGAATAAGTGTTGAAGTTGCCTACTTGGAGCAGATTGAGTTGGGTGAGATTGTGGATCTGAGTCTATGATTTTAGTAGATGTTCTATTGCCAGATTATTCTCCATTTGGTTCCAATTTGCATGACTATCTGGTTCCAGTTCAGTCGAGTGGCTACTAAATACACCGAGGCTGAAAAGGTTGCATAGGGGAGCTCGATGTAATTTTTGGAAGTAGGAACCTAATAACAGTGATTTCAGTTTCAGCTTGTGCTGAAGTTTTTATTATGCTCTTAATGTAGGTTATGGTACAAGTTTGATGTGAAATCTTATTGGGTCATTGCAGGTTGGTGATGGAACGACAACTGTGGTTCTCTTGGCAGGGGAGTTTCTGAAAGAAGCCAAGCCTTTTATTGAAGATGGGGTTCACCCACAGAATTTGATACGTAGTTACAGGACGGCCAGCTATCTGGTAATCTAAGCGCTAGTCTATCAATCACTTGCTTGCACGTGTCTTGTGTTTATATAGCTTCTCATATTGTATTTTTTTGGTTTAAGGCAATTGAAAAAATCAAAGAATTAGCTCTTAGCATTGAGGGTAAGAGTCTAGAGGATAAGAAAAGCCTGTTGGCCAAATGCGCTGAAACGACGTTGTCCTCAAAGTTGATTGGAGGAGAAAAGGAGTTCTTTGCATCTATGGTTGTTGATGCAGTGATTTCGATTGGAAATGATGATAGATTGAACATGATTGGTATTAAAAAGGTACTGCAAACCTTACTCAATGCGTATTGTTTTTTAAACGCAAGCCGATCTCATGGAGTTCTCCATCCTTTGCTCAATAGGATCTTAAAGCTGACTCTGCATTGTTTAAATCCATAAATTTCAGGTTCCTGGTGGAACTATGCGTGACTCATTTCTGGTAGATGGTGTTGCCTTTAAGAAAACTTTTTCATACGCTGGATTCGAGCAGCAACCAAAAAAGTTTGTCAACCCCAGGATTCTCTTGCTCAATATTGAACTGGAGCTGAAATCAGAAAAAGAAAATGCAGAGATCAGGTAGACACCATTTTATAATATTTGATTGATGAAAGTTTGTGATTATTTGATTGCTCTAACACCCAACTCCTGAAACTGCAGGCTTTCAGATCCATCACAATATCAGTCCATCGTTGACGCGGAATGGAATATAATCTATGATAAGTTGGATAAATGTGTTGCTAGTGGAGCTAAAATAGTTCTTTCACGGTTGGCTATTGGGGATCTTGCAACTCAGGTTGAACTTTGTTAGTTTTGCATGTGCGGGTTATGTTGACCAAAGAATTTGAGAGTAACTCATTATTTATTTCAGTCTGACTAACTGTAAACATTTGTTTCCATACAAGCAGTATTTTGCAGATCGAGATATCTTCTGTGCTGGTCGTGTGACTGAGGAAGATCTTCAAAGAGTTGCTGCTGCGACCGGTGGAACAGTGCAGACGTCGGTTAACAATGTTATTGACGAGGTGTCTCTGACATATATATTCATTATACATGTTCTTTTAAATTTAGTCTTCATCGATTTTTAAATACTCCCCCTAGATTTTGATATAAGAAGATAGAGTCCTTACATTTATATGATGATTAGGTGCTTGGAACTTGTGCTCTTTTTGAGGAGAAGCAAGTTGGAAATGAACGCTTTAACATCTTTAGTGGATGCCCATCAGGTCGAACTGCTACAATTGTTCTTCGTGGAGGAGCTGATCAGGTAGGTTATTATTGATTCGTGATTAGGAAATTCGGTTAAGTATAATTCATTTCAAGCAACATATAGTTTAATAATTTTCTTATTCGCCTGTTACTTTTTCAGTTCATTGAGGAAGCTGAGCGTAGCTTACATGACGCAATTATGATTGTCAGAAGAGCAATGAAGAACTCAAATGTTGTTGCTGGTGGCGGCGCTATAGATGTATGTTTTTTATGTTCTTTCTCATGAATGGTTTCTTATTATTATTTTGTTGTAATATTTCCTCCTCATGGCAGATGGAAATTAGTAGATACCTCAGGCAGCATGCGAGAACTATTGCTGGAAAGTCTCAGCTATTCATTAACTCATACGCCAAGGCATTAGAAGTGAGTTATAGAAAAGCCAGTGACCTTGTTCATTTGTGAAACAATAATACATGCATACATTAAAAAGAAAAAATTAGAGATTTAAAAGGTATATGCACTGATTGCAGGTCATTCCGAGGCAACTCTGCGACAATGCTGGATTTGATGCAACTGATGTACTAAATAAACTGAGGCAGAAGCATGCCCTTCCTTCTGGTTTGTTACTCCAGTTTGAGTTGTTAATTGTTATTAGTACTGCTATTACTTTCAATCATGAAATTTCCCTTTTTGTTGTGCTACGTAGTTCAACAGTACGGCCTGTTTTGCACATAACTGTTAGTGACACTATGTGTATACCCTGGTCTTAACAGGGGAGGGTGCTCTGTATGGAGTTGACATCAATACTGGTGGAATTGCCGATTCGTATGCAAACTTTGTGTGGGAACCATCTGTTGTTAAGGTAACTTGTTTAAGTTTGTCATCATCTCTAGTCATAATGAGACTCACTAATAAGTTTACACCTGAAATTAACCTGCTTGCAGATCAATGCTATAAATGCTGCAACTGAAGCTGCTTGTCTTGTCTTGAGCGTTGATGAGACTGTGAAGAATCCCAAGGTAATACAATCACCTTATTGAGGAAGCCTTTTGATGACTACATTTTCGGGTTTTTTCTTCCATTGAAATAAACAAACAGTATAATCGGTTAATTAGCTGAGATTTGTCTTAGCTTGATTATCAATAAAGTTCACTCCAACAAAAAAAAGTACGGTAGATGGTTGGTCAGTACTGGTATCTTGTTCACAAAAGATGTTCAAGTATTTCAGTATTTCCATGGCAGTGTTTACATGTTCTCAATATATATTGTACATGTGCTCATTATTCACTTTTGCTTTGATTCAGTCTGAGAGTGCACAAGGTGATGCTGCTGCCATGGGTGGCGGAGGCCGTGGTGGAGGCGCAATGCGTGGGCGTGGAGGGCGAGGAATGAGAAGGCGATGATTAACCAGTCAATTTAGGAAAGATAATGGATGGTCACCGATCTTGGTTTTGTAACATCTGATAGATGTGTTTCTTTGCTATGTATTGGCCATGGCAATTAGACTTCAAGGGTTTGTTCTTTTGACATGATTGAAATTTAAGAGTCTTAGAATAGTTTTAAGTTGAATTGAATTAAATTGAACTGAATTGAAATTAAATTCAAACGAGCATTACCTAATTTTGTGTGTCGGAATTTTGATATTTTTTGTCAGCAATATGATCTAGTGACCTCGCATCATACCGCACTCAGCCTGAGACCGATATCAAACATATTGTTAAGGGCAAGTGTACTAATGAATTAGGACTTTGGGTAAGACTACAATCTTCGCGCACAATAATGGACTGACAGATGAGTTGGATTGAAAGTTATTTTTCTCGTTAGATGACTTAGGCCTTCACACGCACATCCTAGAGATGCACAACGGTCCGGACTGACCCGGACCGAGACCGACTAAGGCGGGTCGGTCCAGACCGACAATCTGTGAAAATCTGGATCGAAGATCGACCCAAATCGAGACCGACGGTTTCGGTCTTTGTCGGTCCAATCTCGGTTCGAACCGACTGGACCGCCAAAATGTTATTTTTTGAAATTCGTATTCTTGGAGCATATCATTTTGAATTTTGATACATTTCATTCGTTAAATGGCTATAGCCTTCAGAGTTCAGAATTCAGATGATATGTTGATCTAAAAATCCATAAATATGCATTGTTTACAGAATTCAGAGACTTCATTTCAATTGATCATTAATCATTACACAAATTTGGCCGAATGCAGCATCAGCGCCTGCAACAATCAACAGCAACCAACAGGCAACAATCCAAACAGACATTATTAAAGAACTGTAAAAGTAACTCACATTGACATTGCATGACAACGATTCCATGGACATGGAGTGTTGTAGCCTGTACTGCTGTGGAGTGTGGGCAGTGGCGTTGGACGAGGTCAAGACTGGAGTGATGAAATTAAAGCGATGTGTCGTGTCGTCGCAGCTCACAGTCGAGACGTCGTGTGTGGTGTGTCGTCAGTCGTGTCGTTCGGCTCGTCGCGTCGTGTCGTCGCAAGTGAGTCGTCGGTTGGTCGTGTCGTCGATGTCGCAAGTCGAGTGTCGGTCGGCCGTCGCAAGTCGAGTCTCGAATACGGACCGTTGGAGTCGGTCAGCGTGATTAGTTAGGCGGATTAGAATAGCTGAATAGGAATAGTGATTAACCGATTAGCGGTTAGGTCATTAGGGTAATTGCTAATTGGGTTAATTAAGTTATTTTTGCGGTCCAAGCGGTCAAGACCGAAACCCGACGGGTTTAGACTGAACTGACCCGAAATCCGATAAGCTCCAAAATGCCGGATCGCGGACCAACCGACAAAATTCGGTCGGTCTTTCGGTCCGGTCCGAAAATGTGCATTCCAAGCACATCCTATGGAACATCGTGTTTATCTATGATTTCCCTTTGCTTTTCTTGTATGCTATTGTTATGGCAGTCTTTTTTTATATCTATGTTGAGCCGGTTTTATAATGTGTTCGGCGCTTTTAAGTTGAGATGTTTTATATATCTCAATTGGTGTTTGAGGGTCAAGCTCATCCTTTTATGTATTAGTCATGATCCGGGATCTTTTGATCTCTATTAATAAAGGTGTTGCGCCGCCCAGTTTTAAAAAAATTTAAAAAACAAATATCTGAGTTAAGTTATCTGATTTGTTGCATTATGTTTTTGACTTTAGTCGCGGAGGATCAACGTTAAAGATATCAAGAGCCACCCATGGTTTCTCAAGAGGTTGCCACGGGAGCTAACCCAAGCTCATCAAGCTGAATTCTACAAATCAGAAAACATAAGCTTGCCGCTCCAAAGTGTAGAAGACGTCATGAGAATCATATAGGAGGCCAAAAAGCCCCCTGTCAACGAGGAAGAGAAAATGAGTATGACTTATGAGCATGTGTATGAGAACACTGTTAAAGAAGCTCATGCCAGCGGACAAGGGTAACCTGGCGCCCAGATGTCTGCTTCAAGGTTTTTTTGCTGTATGTATATAGAGCTACTTTTGTACCTGCATATTTTCGGCTTTGAAACAAGCATTGTAAAGAATAGCTGCTGCTCGAGAATTAAGCAGAAAAAAGTGTAAAAACCCAAGGCTTTTAGAATCTTTCAAATCAAGTGCCATTTGTCTTTATAGTTAAGTTAACACTAGGAGCTTGAGGCTATAATGGAGCGATTCAAAGTGCTAGAGAATCAGTTTTATTGCAGACATACTTCGAACTATTCCTACACAACAGCAATCTATCTATTCCAGAGAGTTCTTACTCAGAAGGCCCTATTCTATATATAGATGCACGACAATCCATCCTTAAAATGATGCTTACCTTAGCACATATGTCCAGGGTATATTTGCAGTCCGCTTAATGCTGGTGACAAGCTGAAGGTATTGCCCCCATCATTTAATGGGTGACCAATAGGTGTTGGTCGGTCCGGAATAGCAGGTACCTCGATATCTCCTTCTAGCATTTTTAATGTTTCGAGGATCGTAGGTCTGAGAGCCACCATTACATGCGCACACAATATCCCAACCCGTACAAATCTTTCCATTATAGCCTTTGGATTTGAGGTGAATGAATCTTCGCTTCTCAGCAAAGATGAATCAATTGCCTTTTCAGCGTTTCCTTCTTTTACAAGTGACCAAGCCCAATCTGTAATCAGAAAAGCATGAGTAAATCCTGATGATGACAAATCAAGAGCCCTTCTGCCACACATTATCTCCAATATGACCACACCGAAACTGTAAACATCACTTTTATCTGTTAGCTGGCCATACAATGCATATTCAGGAGCTAAGTACCCATGAGTCCCGGCAACTCTAGTGGTGAGATGAGACTGTCCTTCAGTGCTTTGTTTTGCTAAACCAAAATCAGCAACCCGAGCTCTCATATCTGCATCTAAAAGTATGTTTGTGCCTTTAATATCTCTATGATAGATTGCAGGCTTGACTCCGTAATGTAGATAAGCTAAACCCTTGGCAACGTCTAAAATGATGGACTTCCTCTGAGGCCATGTAAGAACAGACTTGGGAGGTCCACCCTTAATATCAGAAGTAGGAAACAAATGAGTATCGAGATTTCCATTTGGCATGTAATCATAAACAAGATACCTATCGCTTGCACTCTCTTCAGAAATCCCACTTTCAACACAACAGCCTCTCAGCGGCACAAGATTCCGATGCTTCAAATTGCTTATAATCTCAACCTCATTACAAAAATCAGCATCCCCCTCAAACCCCGACTCTATAATCTTCTTAACAGCCACGACAGTTCCATCTGACAAAGTTCCCTTATAAACATACCCAAACCCACCTTTTCCAATGAGATTCTTAGGCGAGAAGTTATTAGTAGCCTTCTCCAAATCCTGAATCTTGAACCAAATCGATCCAGTATTCGGCCTAATCCTCAGTCTCGACGAACCCAATTCCTCACCTCCTCCACCTCGAGGAGTATGAGCATCCACTCCCACATTACGCACCTTTTTCCTCTTATCCCACCAGAAGTATCCACCCAACAGACTTGACATTACCAAAAATGCAACACAAGCACCGATCGCTCCGAAAACCAGCGCATAGTTCCTTTTACTAGAACTACTATGATTATCTAAAGTAAGCGCAAATATACATTTCACCGCAGACTCACTCTTCGGCCCTTGCTCATTAGCAATCCCAGCAGCATACAAAATCGCAAAATACCAACAATTAATAGAATTAGAAGTATTACCATCCAAACCGGCAAGCACATTCTTAACCTGCGTTCCAGCCACCACACAAGAATCACATAAAGACAAATCCGTCAAATCCGCACGGCAAGCAGAATCCAACGCCGTCGAGTTCCCCAATCTCGCATCCCAATCCTGCCGCGTCTCGATTCTCGCGCAGACGTTACGCGAGGCGACAAACGTTGAAGGATCAAAGCATAGATGAGTCAAATTAGGTGAAAGCGATAACGAGTTGAGCTTCGACTGAAACTCTGTTAAGCAAGCGATGGAGGTGTTGACATCCGGTAAATTGAATAGCGAGGTTTCTCTAAGGTTCTGGGCTAGGGCGATTCCGAAGACGCTTAAGATCGTCTGGCAGCAGACGTTTCTGGTTGGAGTGGTCTTCTCGGTCGGTGCGCCCGTTTCGCAGATGGTGGTGTTCCATGGGACTGTTAGCACGTAGCTTAAGTCCATCGGACAGGCGACGGCATCATCGGCGGTCGCCGGAGTTGTGAAAAGAGCGGAAACGGCGATGGAGGACCAGAGAAAGATTAGGAGCGAATCTGAGCTTCTCATTGCGGCGATCGCAGCTGCAAGTTGAGGTGGATGGAGTGGAGGTAGAGAAGACGATCATTGAGCTCAGAGAGACAGCGGAGGTTAGCCGAAATGGTAATTGGTAAGTAGAGATGAAGCAATGAAGTCAACGGAAGTCGGCTAGGATTGTTTGTCGTTTTCTGGCTTGGCTGGTGCGTTTTGATCTCTATGGTAAGCAATTTTCTTCTGAAAATTTCAGTTATTTACAGCTGTAGCATAATACACAATTTCCTTGCCACTTCAAAGTGCAAGATTTGCGCTACTGACTGCTGTAACCTGACATGGTCGAGTGTGTAAAAGAGCAAGTCATACGATGGAGGGGAAGCGGAAACTTGTATTATCGTGTTGTGTGATGGTTCTACCTTGCTCATGGAGACCCTATCCTCGAAGCTGCTATTCAAGCAAAGTCGCGCAGCATGTGCCATAAGATCTGCTTTACTTGTATTGACAGTGTTGTTGAGTCTCGGGTCCAGGAGCTCATTGACAGACTCGCTTGTGAGAAATGGCAAGCTGAATCCATAAACATAAAAACTCTATTGTTATGTCGCTAACAGAAACCAATTCATTTTTGTTCTTGGGGAAAGAAAGTAGTATCCATGAAAATATCATAAACTGAACCACTGAAAATTAAGAGATATACCCAATCCTCAAGGGTCTGCCCTTCACTCCGGACAAAGCGCGCTTTCCTGATATGAGCTCCGAAAGGAAAATTGCGTAGTCATGTAAGTCAACATTTACGCAACAGTCTGCATATGAGCCTGAAATCCTGGGATCAAAAGAAATTACCTCAATTAGGAACAGTATAGCGTTAAAAGTTTACGATACAGTGACGTCAGGTCTAGTCGAAGGAGTATTAGATAGTTGGAAGCATCCTTTTGTACTCTGAGAGTTGCAGATCGGCAGAAGCAGAAACATCCTTAAGCCAGTTTGCGGTTATGAAGTTGCCCCCCGTCTAACAAAAAAAAAGTGAAATGACAAGAATCGGGAAAAGTTATATCCATGTCAGTTTTTGGAGAGCGAGACGTCAATTCGTACGTGCCTGAACGAAATGAGACATACCATCGGGGACCAATCATGATAAAAAACAGCACTGGCCGAACTAACAGACAGATGACAACTGGGCCGTCAGCGCACTCTTCGTGAAGATAGCGGCCTATTTCGAGAGCGGTATTCCACCTCGTACTCCATGGAAGATTTTTAGCAACCTCGTCCACCTACAAATTCAAAGACTTGAGAATGAGATTCGTCAAGTATATAGGACCCCGGCCCTATCTAGCTTTACGGCTGTTCATGTATAAGGTAGATTATTTAATGACTGTTTATTTTTCTTTTGTAATATCGGTTAAATGACGTTCATGGATTTTGCTGAGAATTTGATACTTAAGATGATGGAGGATATGAAAGAGAGGGATAGGTAGTTCAGACTTCAGAGAACATGAGTATGCAATATTATGCTATGAAGGATAGGTGCAAGAAGACCAAGGAGATGTGGGATCTCCCCATTCGTCCTTACGGGTTCTGGACATTTGAGCGTCATAATGCCAAAATCTACAGGGATGCTAAGATAACCCAAGTGGCTGGACGTAGGGATCCGTATGATGACCTACTTCCTCCTATTTTTGACAGCTTTTCTTCCAAGTAAAGGAAGGTTTGTATTTCATTGCCCTATGTTGCCCAATTACAGATCATTTTAGCAATGGTTTTAGAACTTTGTCATTCCTTCTACTCATTGTTTTCGTCCTTAGTTTTGGTGTAATTCTTAGCACATCTTGTGGTTATTAGCTAGTAGTTTGAGCGCGTTCCTCCAATATAGTTTGACAGCTTCTGTCTGAGACAAAATATGTTTATGAAACTATTTCAATTATTAGTGTCGTTCCTTCTTATTTTCTTGATCTTTATGGCACTATTTCATCTATTAGCTTGTACTGTTCAGAAAAAAAATTCGCCACTGCCTTCAGGTATAGCCACAACTACACTATTGTCACAGCGGCATCCACAATCGCTACGTCCGCATTCACCACAATGTCCGACTTAGTTTTTTCCCCCAAATACTCCACATTCCCAAACTCAACCTTAGTATTACCTGTAAAGTACCTCACTAGCAACACAACCAATACAACAAAAGCCACGGCCAAACCAGCTTTACCTATAAAAGAAGTCAGCTTGTTCAACCTCGCCCGAATCACGGCTAATCGTGCTCATCATTTTACCCATCATTGTATCCATTCCAACAGCTGTCACCATCAAAAATGAATTCCGATTTTTCGGTCCAACCCGGGACCAGTCCGGGACCGAAATAAATTTCGAGATAAATTTCATTGGAGTTTTATAGTTTGTGATTTTCGCACTAGAAATGTCTAGTTTTTTACTTATATGTGTTAATGGTGGTACTTGTAAACTATTGAATTCTGCCAACAGTTGTGGCCAAATGATTTGAGCTTTTGCCTTGAAATTCTAATGTTTAAACTTTCACTCATGCATGACATGATTCTTACCACAATTGTGTGGAAGGCTATTATTTGTCCCGCTTTACGTGGACTTAATGATTTTTTCCGAAGTGTATTGATTGATTTGAGCTTGAGGAGATTCTTTTGTGTGCGTGTTGTCTACGATATTCGTTGAAGATTGATGAATAAAGAAGTCGCATGCGACTAGTGCTTGGTTTAGAGTTCAGCGTACTAGTCAATGATATTAATTTTGTACTATATATTGTATACTCTATGTAATCTTATAAAAAAAACTATTGAATTCTGGAGTTACTCTATCTAGTTGCACACTGTGCGAATTTGTGTATAGTGTGCGAATTTGTGTATCTTTTTTTATTAAGCCTCGTTAAGTTCCTTTAGGTAGTACGTATATAAAGTTGTATGGAGGATGAGTATTTCTCAACTATTGAATGAATGGCTCGAGATGTATTGTTTTTGGAATGTGTGCAGGTCACGTCACCTTATGGGAACAATCTGCAGTCTGCACCACCAAGAGAATGTGACCCACAGACAATTTGCCTTTACAACTAGTGAGGCGGGAAACTACTTGGCCTGTTTTGGGTTGATCAGGGCCGGCCATTCACATACTGGTGGCGAAATGAATGTTAATCTTGACTGGAGAACTGGAATTGCACCTAAGGATTGGGACTCAGTGGGACGAAAAGCGAAAATTGAGGTTGGCTAAATTACATTGTAGTGCTTCATGGATGTTGTTATCTTAGAGCTATTCTTATTGTGACTTATCTTCATATATCACTTCTTCATATTTCTGTTAAAAGTAAGATTGCACTGGGGAAGATGAGTAAAATTTTCGATGAAAAGTCTTTTTCGTTGGATCGAGTGCAGTCGTTCCAAAAGACATTTAGATTATTGAATCAATGACATGCCTTTGCATTGTGGGCTGATCCGGATTCACATTGTCAGCACTTCTGAAGCCTGTGATTCGTTGTGTTAAATATGCAGCTCTAATGCCTAGTATTTGACTGTTTGTTACCTAATCTCGTAACACACGTGGAAGTCTTACTAATTTCTTCCTATGCTCAAGTTCTTAGCCTTGCTTACCTCTCTACAGGGTGTTGAGCTTGAGCTCAAGAAACTTGAAGAAGCGGTGGAAGCCATTCATGAGAACCTTCTCTATCTCAAGAGCAGGTACTTTAAAAAGATACACCAATCTTAAAGGCAATGCGTACCAGGAACTATAATTCATACTGTTATGTGTCAACTCTTGTGTGTCTGCTGTTATATTGTATTTGCAGAGAAGCTGAAATGAGGACAGTAAGTGAAAAAACAAACTCAAGAGTTGCTTGGTTCAGCACAATGTCCTTGGGCATATGCACTGGAGTTTCGGCATTGCAGCTATGGCACTTGAAGACGTACTTCCAGAAGAAGAAGCTCATTTAGTTTTAGAGTATTTGCATATAAAATGGCACGCGCTAAAGACATCAGGGATTTATTTATTTGTATCCAGTGAAGACTAGTAATATCAGTAGCCAAAAGATATTTCAAATGAAGTTAACTAGCATCAGTAAAACCAATTGATGTTGCACTGTTTGACTTTGACATCAGCAATCAGCATCACAGCCAGTAGGCAGAAGTAATTTAGAACAGAAGCCGTGTTGATGAAATTTCATTACTTGAAAAGCAAAACTGCTGCTACAAAGAGAAGGGAAAAAAAAAAGAGTTTTAACTCAGAATCATGAGTCAAGAATGTCTGAACAAAATGTTCATGTTAGCCTCACTCAATCCGGACGATCTTCCTATGAAGGTACCTAAACTTGCATATCTCCTCAAAGAAATCATCAGCGCTACTGTGACTACTTTTCATTTGAAGAATCTTGATCACCATGGACTTTAACTGCCTGCCATACTTCACCAATGACTCTAAAGTGCACATTTTCTGCTCGGCGTTTAATGGGGATCTCACACTGATCGCAACTTCAGTTAAACATGGAATCACAAAATTCAAATCCACCTACAGGTCAAAGGAGCCATTGTAAGGAAAGTATATCAAAATAATGCAGGATTGAGGAGACAGGTTACTTGAAAATAATTGACTTACATTTTTTAGGCTGTTCTTCTGACACAGTGCGGCAAACATCGCACCATGGATGTCAAATTTTTCAAGCTTGGGGTGACTGTTAAAGAAGTCAACAAAATCCATTTCTGGGAAAGGTAATAGTGATTCGTATTCTCCAGTAAATTCCACTTTCATGAATAAATGCTTTACTTCAGTAGCTAGTTTAAGAATGTTGTTAATAGCATCCCAACACCACTGAATTCCTCGGATTGACAAGCAATCAAGCGAAGGTAGCCTCCCGAAATCCACTTTGTAAACTCGGCCTGGTTACAACAATCAACAAGTTGCTTATATGTTAGAGCACATCAAATCGACTTTGTGGAGACTCCACAAAATAAACAAAAATGTACAGTTTAATAGATACTTACCAGCATTGTTAGAAATGGAGAGGCTTTGCAAGAATTGTGTCTCAGGGACCCTGATCCAACTGCAACCCTGAATTTCAAGGCTTTTTAATTGTCGGGAGACGATGGAGAGGGAACAGTTACCAGCTCCATAAAAGTCGAGCTTGCACAGCTCCAGGTGTTGCAATTCAATATAGACTGATCTGAGTCCTTCACACCCAAGTAGCAGCAGGTTAGTCAGATTAGGACAAGCTTGAAGCGCAGAGGTCAATGCACCGTCCTCCAATCTCGCACCAACAATTTCCAGAGTACTCAGTTTCCCGAAGCCATCCCATTTGGGAGACTCGGTCATCAATGCACCCCAAAGCTTTAACGACCTTAGATTCTTAACCGCATTAATACAATCCATCTTTGACGGTCCATCAAGAGAAGCCTCATGTTCTGCAATGCTATCCATTCTGAGCTCAAGATTGATCAATGATCGTCCTGCAGCCATCAGCCACGATGCAAGTCCAATGCAGGAGAATGGACAGTACACAACTAATTCCTCCAACTTAGCAACTTCCGACACCATCTTCCAGATAAGGCTATCCGGATGCTCAACACCAGAATAATTCTCAAATGAGTTCCTCGGAAGGTACAAACTGGTAATGAATGGCATAGACCCCTTCCATTGCTTCGAAACGCATTTACAAGAAGCCACATCCCGGGCATTGCTCAAATGGGCCAATATGAATTGCACAACAGCTTCAGGCAGGCTCTCCATTCCCTGGTGAATTTCATCAAACATTTACATGAAGTTAATCAAATCCACATAACTCATCCAAATTCAAATCAAATTGCACATCATAAAACCCAATTCACATCCAATCCAAACTCATCCAGATGAATCAGTAACCCTAAAACTGCAAATCCAAAACATCCCAAAAACTATCACTGCTTATCGGAATTTGAAATCTTTATCAAAATGACAGCTCGGAAACCAAACAAACTCACCAAAACACCAGCTCAAACGCAAAGCGGTATAGATTCGAGACGAGCCCAGCAGTGACGAAATTCAAAGCAGACGGAGAGATTTGGAAAGCTCGAATCTGAAATATGAAATCCGGAGAGCGGATGAGAGAGGAAGAAATAGAGAGAGAGAAAGAGAGTGGCGCGGGCGAAAGGTTCGAATTTTGAAAAAGGAGGAGAGGAGGCGACAGAAGTTTAAAGGATGTGTTTGTTTTGAAGATTATTATTTGGGTTTGAATTTGGGAATTGGGAGTGTAAACGGAAAATGTATTTTGGAATCCAAACACGGCGGTGCTTGAAAATGTTTGAAAAAAATTTCATTTGCACGGATTTCTATAAAAGATTTACGTTGCATGAAATTTTGAATTGTAATTTTGGATGTGTGTAAATGGAAATTTATCTGAAATGTGTTTCGACTTTGGATTCCAAATTTAATTTTTGGAAGGGAATTAAATTCATATTTTTGTTTCATATTTTCGAATTAAGAATTCTGCACAACAATGGAGTCGTACTGTATAACAGTGGCGGATACAGAACTATTTTCGAGTGGGGTCATTTTTCACTGGGGTCAAATTAAATTTATTTAGTGGGATCAAACAGTGACAAACATAGTAATAATTATACTGATTATACTATAATTATGTATAAAAATTGAAAATGAGTGGGGTCAGTTGACCCCACTATTAACAAAGTGTACCCGCCACTGCTTTATAATAATCTATATATATAACAAAATAGGTGAACGAACAACGAACGGAAGCTCAAAATATGAACTATCCATTTTGCCCATACCTTTAAGTTTTTTAATTTATTCTTACACAAATCACACGGATCCAGCCCGATCCATTAAAAATTAAAAATTAGTAGTTAAACATTAAAAGTTTAAAATTACACAGAACACACGACCTCATTTGAATTTATATAGACCACATGGGCCCAGCCCGGCTGATTACGAGTTAAATATTAAAAAATTTATTTGATCGGGTTTTAATCACACGGGTAAAGTCCGACCCATTAAAAATAAAAAATTTTATATTTACACAGACCGCACGAGCCCGTTTAAATTTTCAGAGAAACACGCGGATCTAGCCCGGCCCATTAAAAATTTAAATTTACACAGATCGCACGGGCTCGTTTAAGTTTTTACATAACACAAGGGCCCAGTCCGGCCCATTAAAATTAAAAATTAAAAGTTTTAAATTACACGGACCACACAAGCCCAAAAATTGATCGATCGAGTTCAGCCTGTATTTGACCTGTTCGATTGCACATTCGGATGACGGACGGTACGCTTGTAAGAATATAAGTAAAGTTATGTAATCTTTCTATCAACCATAAAAATGATTAATAAACACTCGTTCCAATATCACGTAATTTTGCATTGTTGCAAATCGAAGTTCGTACCATAACATGTTATCAACTTATGGAGTAAAATGGTTTTGAACATTTTCGGTTATTTTGAAATAAAATTGTGGTAATGAATCACTATTGTTTTTTTCGTCCCAGTTGATATTTTTAGCCGGTATAAAAATAGTTGTTCAAGATCATTTTTCGTATGGAAGAACTTATATTTGGTCTGAATCGAGTTAGTCTTCGAAAAACTAAAATTGAATTTTAAGTTAACTATGTAATTTCAAACAAAATATCAGAGTGAAATGTAGCAATAAATCAGAATAAAAAATGTATTTTGAAAATAATGTATTGTTGATGATAATATATGAATGCATTTATAACATATGCGAGCTATAGATACAAATTTTTAGGATTAATTAATGTATTTTTTTTATGATAGGTGGATACAAGTAGTACAAACATTTTCATAGCATATCTAGCTAATGTTAAGTACATATTTATCATGTAACACTCCTGTCTTCTTTAAACGGCAACTCCACCAAGACTGATCCAAATAATTCCATAATTAAAAGCTTTCTAGAAGAAGAATAAAAGTCCTACAACCGAAAAACATGGTGAAGTCTGGATTCAAACTCATCACCTGAATAGTCTTTTTTATTAACTCTTCAATCAATGGGTCATCACCCCATAATATACTTTAAATAGTGTAAATGTAACTTAAATATGATATTATATGTGTTAAATCAAGGAACAAGTTTGGCTAAAGGATGGTGTCCTGATTCCATCATATTTTCTCGCATTTTTATGAAGTTTTTTCACTTTTCCCATTCGTGGATGTTTTTTCTTCCATCATTTTTGGAGGATTGTTGCTCCTTCTCGCATGTTAGTTTCTCATTGGTGTATCCCATTCCATCGCTTTATTGAAGTCTTGCTATGCCGGCTAAGGAGGTCGTATATACGTCATTCCGCATAGCCCGTGAAGAGTTGATATGCAAGGAGTCAGGTTGCGTGTGCGCTTGAATTGATTCAAATGTGTTGAAATGTATATATGATGAGTGGAAAATATGTCGATCATTGTATCATATACTTTCACCCATATTCTCAGTGATTTTATAGTAAAATATATCGTTTTTGATACTGTTGTTGATGTTTAAGGTTAAAATACGATTTCCATAACTTGGAGAAGCTTGGAGCGAAATATTGCGAAAAAGGCGCCAACTCGAACAAAAATGTAAGAATTTTCGCTAAGTTAAGCTGACCGAGCAGAAAAATTACTCGAGCTGAAAAAGCAAAAAATTGACCAAGTGTTGTTGCTCGGAATAGCAAGATCGACCAAATTTTCAAAAAAAATGCAAAAAATTGATATTTAATGGAATAAAAAGGGTTACTTGAACGAGCAACCATTCTGCTCGCCCGAACAGACACTCTTCAACTTTTTCCTGATTTTCTAGCACAAATTATTCATATGAAAATTATTTTTCTTTAAATTTTCTTTTCCTTACTTTTTCCCTCAACCAAACGCAGCCTTAAAATAACAAAAAAAAAGTTCACACTTGTAAGGAGTCCAAATATTATTGACATGAAAGAAGCTCAAATACTCTAAAGGAACAAAGATACTAACCAGGGTCAGTGTCATTAAGCTTCCATCTATCCTCATTAGATTGAAAAGCAAGCTTAAACCTATACATGTGTTCCAACTGCCTTCTAACTGAAACCCTAAGGCTGTAGAAATCTCCACAAGGCAGTGTTGAATAAGGCCACTTCCGATGGGTTACTGAGAGTTTGGAATGAATAATTTTCTGTGATGAAATTTGGTAGGATTTGTTGAGAGAGAGAGGTTGAAGTGAAACTGAAGGGCATTCAAATTGACTTGAATTAAGAAAAGATGAGTTTGGTTTTTCTGTTTTGGAGATATTTTCATAAAGGAACATAGAGAAGAGCTGGCTCATGTGCGCTGCACGTGCTGTTTGGTCGGCACGTGCGTCAAAATCGCTCCGCATTGTACCTCATTTTTAAGTTCTGGATAAGCTTCAAGCCCAGCCCATTGAATCAAGCCGCCGTTTTGGCCGAAACTTTTACTAGCGTTTCGTAGAGGCACAATACACTGAGACGATTTGACTGTTCAACGTTTTGTTGCTATATTGGTCCCAGAGAGTGTCACGTGACCGAAGCGCGATTGGCAAATGCAATGCCGCGCGCATCCACTTCACGCGCCGGTCCTTCATCTTCACTCTCTCTCTTCCCTACTCCACCGACTCCCACTCCACCGAAGCTTTCTCTCTCCTCCCATGGATCTCGGCCGTAGAGGATCCGCTTCTGGATCGTTTTTGGGTTCCAAAATAAGCCTAATTTTAGCACTTTTTGTGCTCGTTTCAGTCATTGTATCGGCTGACGCTTCGATCCATGTCTACGATCTGGATTCATTCGGAGAAGTCGGGAATGCGTACCTGCTTCCTGGCGGTAGCGAAGGCATCGTTGCAGTTGAATCACGCGTCCACGATGGTCGATCTTATATCAAGTGAGTTAGGATTTCCTTTTGGTTTTGCTTGCTTGCTTGCTTGAGAAGTCTGATCTGATCGAAACCAGGGTTTTTTTTTCCCAGCAATCTGAAAATGTGGCGAAAAAATTTACTAAAAGCTTCGTCTTTTTCTTGTTAAAATTTTCTTGTGGTGATTTGATCTTGGGAGAAAAGGTTAATGTCTGATTCTTGAATGTATGTTGGATGGAACAGATTTGAGAATATAACCTTTCGGAGGACAGAGGAGGCAGCGAGAGAGCATACAGAAATGGAGCACAGCACGGGATTAGTGCAGGTGGTGATTTTTGAGGCGGCTGATCGAGATACTATTGGTGGTTCTGCGTATGGTGGGCAAAGGTCGATATGCTGCACGCCTGATCTTGCAAAGTTGGAAGGGTGTAATAAAGGTGAAGTAATTAGGATCCCATCGTCCACGAACATAAACTGGCCAATTGTGTTGAATGTGGAATTTAATGGGAATTTGTTGTCAACGAGTATGGATGGGAATGAGGTTTCGATTACGAAGACGGGAATGTATAACTTGTTTTTTGTGGCGTGTGATCCAAAATTGAAGGGATTGATAATGAGTGGGAAGACTGTGTGGAAGAATCCTGATGGTTATTTACCTGGTAGGATGGCTCCCTTTTTGAAATTTTATGCGTTTATGTCGCTGGGGTATGTGATGCTTTCTGTGATATGGTTCTCTCAGTATGTAAGGTTTTGGAAGGATGTGTTACAACTTCAGCATTGTATAACTGCTGTTATTGTGCTTGGATTGCTGGAGATGTCTCTTTGGTACTTGGATTATGCATATTTTAATAACATAGGAGTTAGACCGGTTCAGATCACGTCATGGGTCGTTACAGTTGGAGCGATAAGGAAAACGGTTTCACGTCTTCTTATTCTATGTGTTTCAATGGGTTATGGTGTTGTGAAACCGACTCTTGGAGGTCTGACCACTAAAGTATGGCTTCTTGGCATTATCTATTTTGTGGCATCGGAGTTGTTGGCTATTACCGAGTATGTTGGAAACATCAATGACATATCGGGACGTGCAAGAATAATTCTAGTAGTTCCTGATGCATTTCTGGATGCGTTTTTGATTTTATGGATTTTCACCTCTCTCTCAAAGACACTGGAACAGCTACAGGTACCAATTTCCCTTCAGTGTCACATAGTTCATTTCACCGCTTGTTTGATCTAACATCATATGAATACACAGGCTAAGAGGAGCTCTGTTAAGCTGGATATCTACAGAAGGTTCTCTAACATATTAGTGATGATGGTGGTTGCTTCAGTCGCCTGGATTGGATATGAGGTATCTTAATAGCTTCATTTAGCAAAGATTTGTTATTACTAGTTTTACAGCTGGATTGAATATTTGTCAGTTTCTTTCACGTGTTGACTAGGTGTGTTGTCTATGTTCACAGGTCTACTTCAAAGCAACCGATCCATTTAATGAGAGGTGGAAGAGTGCTTGGATTATCACTGCTTTCTGGGATATTCTTGCCTTTATTTTGCTCTCTGTTATATGCTATCTTTGGGCACCGTCTCAAAGCTCACAACGGTTTGTTCTAGATCGCTGAACGTTTCATTATAGCTTTTATGTTTTGTTTGCTGCTAATTTGAGGGTCATTATAGCTTTTATGTTTTGTTTGCTGCTAATTTGAGGGTTGGCTAAGTATTCGTTCTTTTATGATGCTTGGGTTTCAAGTTTTGTGTGTATAAAGCTGAAGTAATCCGAACACTTAGAACTCCTATCAATAATGATCTTTATTTTCATTTTGGCACAGATACGCTTACGCGGAAGAAAAGGGGGACGATTCAGATGACGAAGAATCCCAATGGCTCACCAAATCCACAACTGAAGGTGATGTTAGTCTCGTCAAGCAGCAAAAACAGGAGATAAATGGCTTAACCATAGAATCCAGCAGTGACTTGGATTCTGAAGATGAAGAACGTCAAGAGGGTAAAAGACATTGATGCGTTAGAAGTGGTCCACTTCCTGTAAGGAAAGACTCAGCGGGAAAACGTAAATAATCATTCAAAGAAATTAAGAAGATTCATCTCAGCAATTCTGATCTCCTCCTTATCGAACCATGAGAAGAAAAATGTGTTACTAGATAATTACTATATCCAAGTCTGTCACATATTCAATTCTAGCAAACTTCAGGTGTTGTATCATCATTGATTCATTGGAGTCGTAGTCTCCGCTGATCTCTGCTCTCTACTGCATTTCCTATTCAGCTGTTGTAATGATCTAAATGTTGCAGCAGTAACAACTTACAAACATTGGTCACGAAACCCCAAGTTATGTACATAATTCTGACTGATCTACACATTAATACATGTCGATCTGGTGGGGGGAACTCGCGGAATTAGTTTACTAATTTGACGAGGAGATGCACTAATGCCACAAGGTGCAAGAGGGAACCTGGTAATGAATGGATGCTCCATAAGATGAGCTGCAGAAGGCCGTTTATCAGGGTCAGGTTGTAGACATGTAAATATAAAATCTCTGGCATCTTTTGATAATGTTTCGGGAACCTGTGGTAGTTCACCCTTCCCAATCTGGAACAATGCTTGAAACTACACCACCATCAGATACAAAATATAAAGTCAGATTGCTATTAGAAAATCTGAGGCAAAGCATGCAAGGTGGAGCATATGTATCAATGCAGATTATACGGAACTGCAAATGGTTAGTTCTAGCTAAAACAAAAATGACAGCAAGGCTGCAAAGAAACCAACAACTACGATGGATATAAATTTGAGGATGCCAAGCACAAACGGAAGAAAAGGATCCAAGATGTATTCATGGACTCATGGTGTTGCCAATTACACTTACGCCTTCCAGGTGAGAGTACGGAAGTTCACGGGTTAGCATCTCTAACACAGCATCCAAGGCTCCATATATCTGCGGCAAGGCCATAGCCATTAACTCTCTGATTCACAACCTGAAATGAAAATTTAGTACGTAACCATCAGCCAGAAACTTCTAAATTAGCACAAAAATAAAAAAAGGTCAAACACAGGAAATGTAAAGATGGCGAGATGAACCTCAGGGGCCATCCATAATGCTGTCCCTTTGCACGATTTTACATCATTGAACTTTGTTGCCTGACGAGATAGATAAAAGGTAACGGGATTTGAGATTATAAAGTCAGAAAAATAGAAAGGAAAAAAATCAACGTGTCACAAAATATAAACTTTGCCAAACCGAAATCTGTGAGCTTAACCGATCCACTCACATCAACCATTATGTTGGCACATTTGATATCCCTGCAAACACAACGACAAGGGCGCACGAGTTAAAGATTAATAATGTAAAATCCACAAATTGTTCACAAATAACAATGTGCCTGTGTATCACTTTTCTCTCCTGAAGATATTTTAAACCATTCAATATTTGTCTAGTGTAAGCGGAGACTTGAGAATCTTGAAGGTGGTATTTTAGATGCAGACTTAGTAAAGATCCTTTCATTACAATCTCCAGAAAGATGAACAGTGTACCATCATAATGACAATTTTAACAAAACACATAATTTGGTGACTATGAATACTTCCAAGGATTTAAAGAAATGAAGCTTATGGTATAAGTCAACAAGAGTACCTTATCTGTGCCAAGATACTGAACAATGTTTTCATGCTTAAAACGGCTCGAAAGAGAAATTTCCTGAAATAAATAATTTACAGTTTATCATGAAACTGAAGCTGATCATAATACAACTTTAGAAATCATTATTGAATAGAAAAACCAGTCGTGTTCAGACCTGTTCAAGTTGATAAATACTTTGCTTGCCCTGGCTCCCTTCATCCAGCAATGAAACCTCCTTTATGGCAAAGAAGAATCCATTGCTGCAAATATACAGAATCATGATGATGGATATCATCGTTAAAATTATGAATGCATCAAAATCGACGTTGTCATTTTTATTGCACACCATCAACTGTAATAAAATTATCTTTGTACCACTTGTGACTTGTGAGATAAAAAAGAAAGAAAACTTGATATTATATGTTTAAAATGAAAAAAGAGGATAAAAAGTGTACTCGGTAAAACCCTCATGAACTGTCCCAAATGAGCCGCTTCCCAGACGATCACCTTTCTGCCAAAAGCTAATTGTGTGTTTAAACTTCTCATTAGGTGAGATACCATGAACATGCTCCTTGAATGCATCTTTCCGCAATTTCTCAACAGTGTTAGCGGGCCTGTGCTGTTTACAACTTAGCATCCCAACATCAATCATAACAAGATTTCTGTTTCCCTCGTTCTTCCGAGAATCAGCACGCACATCATCTTGAAGACCAAAAGACCTATATAGATCCCATGTCGAGCATGCCAAGTCCACATCTTGCTTGTGAATCAGCAAATGAATTTGAGAAAGAACGGGCGGCCTTTGCCCCCTAAGTCCTACTCCACCATTCCTATACCGCTCCACAATATCAGAAGTTGCATCACTAGCCAATTCATTGTCAAAACATCTGTCTCCCTTTCTAACCTCAATCCTCCTCACCTCAGCAAATTCTTCAGCTTCAGAAGGCAAGTTAGCCTCTATCTTACTTCCACTCTCAGTTTCAAAACCATCAGTAAACCTCTCTTTCCGCATAAACGACAGCGCACTGACTCTTCGTGCCTTCCAATCAGCCAGAGATATCGCCAGATCCTCTGGGCCAGAAAGCCCCAAAGTCTTACAAATCATAACAAGCTCCTCATCAAAACCCTGAACTCGAAAACTCGTTTTGCTAGCAAATGGAACAAACCTTAAAAACCTCCTCATGTCATGCAGATCCTTCATCGAATTCACTGCTGACGAAGAAAAAGTAGATGCACAAGGCGCACCATCACTGCCCCCGGAAGGCATCATCATATCAGAAATAAAGTTTATATGCTTCATCGCATTCTTCCTGTCCAGCTTCGGCCTCATTTTGCTCCATCCCCAATCAGAAACCCTAACCACCCAATATCAAAATTTCAATGCCCCCCACTCCTCAAAAGACTATCAACTCAACATCCTTTTTTGATACTCTAATACTGCCACCACTTGATTGAATGAAAAAAAGAATGGAATACAAAGTAATGTTCATTCTCTTATTCATTTTATACTTTGTGTATGATGAAATAGAATGAACTTGTCAATCTTTTTGTTCTCTTATATACAAAATAGAAAACCTCTATTTCCACTTTTAGGCTCAGTTTATAAATATACTTCGAAAAAAATTTGAAATTATTTTGAAACTGTTTTGATTTTACTTTTAAACAACTTTTTAGTTTATTAATAAGTTCAAAACTATTCTCAAAATCATTCTCAAAACTTTTGGTGTTTATAAACTTTTGGTATTTATAACTCATGACCACCACAACTTCCGATCCGCCACCACAACTTACGACCTACCACCATCACAACTTTCGACCGGTCATCACAACTTTCGACCGACCACCACAACTTCTGACCGACCACCACAACTTCCGACCGACTACCTTCGACCACCGCCAAGTTGTGGTGGTGGTGGCGATGGTCAGAGGTGGTGGTCGCCAGTGGTGGTGGTGGTCTGAGGTCGTCGGCGGTGGTCGGAGGTGGTGGTGGCGGTGATTGGAGATGGTGTTGGTCGGCGGTGGTGGTCGGAGGTGGCAGTAGTCGGAAGTGGTGGTGGTCGCCGGTGGTCGGAGGTGGTGGTGGTTGGCGATGGTCAGAGGTGGTGGCGGTGGTTGGAGGTGGTGGTGGTCGACGGTGGTCGGAGGTGGTCGGCGGTGGTCAGAGGTGGTGGCGGTGATCGGAGGTGGTGGCGGTCGACGGTGGTCGGAGGTGGTGACAGGATGGTGGTGGTGATCGGTCGTGGCGGTGGAGGACGGTGGTGGGCGCGATGTCGGTGGTGGTGGGATTTATTGGAATGGTTGTTGTGGAGTCAAAATAGTTTTAAACTCTCCTCAAGACCAGAGTTTGAGATTTTGAAATGGTTTTGAAACTTAAAATGAATGAAAAAGTTGTTAAAACTTAACTCAAAACAGTTTCAAAAAATTTCGAATCTTGTTTATAAACTGACCCTTATATATAAATCTGTTTTCTGATGGATCAAAACTGTCAATAAATTTCAAGAGGAAAACACAAACAAAATCTCAACTTTTTTAAACAGAAACCCCCATTTCAAACTAGATGAAGATGAAATTAGCAAACCCTAGCTAATCTGTATTATTATATTCCGACGGAATATTAATAAACAAGTAGCAAACCAATCATTGTCAATCTTTTCAATGTTTTGAACAGCTTCAACTTGCAACAACACCAATAGCATGGACAGTGGCGGAGCCAGGAATCAAAATCGTATGTGGCTAAAATTAATGTAGGCAAAATATATAATTTAGAATGGAACAAAAAACTACAGTATCCCATTTAATAACATCATCCAAAAGTACATCCCCTTTTATAACATCATCTAAAAGATACAAAATGTTAGCATAGTGTATTTAACTAGCTAAACTTAACTCTACGTGATCCGGTCATTTCAAACTCGGCAATTACATCATCATCACTAATACATGTCGTAAATGTTCTTTCGACATAAAGAACCATGAGATCATCAAGAAATTCTTCATTCATCGTATTTCGGAGATTGCTTTTGATGATGTTCATAGAGGATAATGCTCTTTCTGTTGTAGCCGTAGATACTAGAAGTGTCAAAATAAGACATATCAATCGATACATCATATGATAAAATAATGACTTCCCTGATTCCACCAATAAGCGAGATAATTCAGATATAGAAGTCATCTCTACAAATTTTGGATCCTGCTTCATGTTATTTATGAAGAACTTACACTCCAAAGCTAGAGCATCCATATCATATGATGAGAAATCAGATGGATAAAACTTCGATCATTGCGTGGATGAAGAGATGCACTAAGAGTAAGAAGTTATGTGGAACTCTCTGCAAATCTGGTATCCAACTCTTTTAACTGAAGATCAATTACAGAATAAAAGAACATTAATTCGAAAATAATGCTCATTTGTTATGTTGAATTCATTGTCCCTCACACTTTTCTTATACGGAGCAAACATATCAAGCATAAGAATATCATGCTCAGGACAAAATACTTCAACCTTCAAAATCAATCGCCCTAACCACTATCCCTCATTGCTTGCAACTTTCCCTTTGTGATAGAAAGTAACTCCATCGCATTTAGTATGCTCATATCCTTCTTTTGAAACGCTTGGGAAGAAACTCAGTAATCTGCATGACTTCATTCATCAAATGCAAGCAGTAAACAAAGTCAAACTTTTTCAAAGCCTTGTCAATCCCTTTTGCTTCTCCTAGAACACTATCCAATCCATTCTTATGTAAATCATCAATTGTTGCCTTAGTTTGATTAAACTTGAGATTGAACGAAGATGTGAACTCCATCTTGTAGCTCCCACCCTTTGTAAAGTGGAAGCCTGATTCAAACCTGAGCCTGTATCTAGTGTGTCCGCAGTCACTAAATCAAGATTTTCTTCTTTTCTGTAAATTTTTAATATCATGTCTTTTAGCAGAAGAATCGACAAAGTTGACAATTGATGTCAATGTAGAAAAGAAACGTCAAACATCAGGCACACCTTTGGCAACGACATTCAAAGTCAACTGTAAGCGATATGCACATAATATGCATATGGACAATCTCTAAAAAACAAAGCTTGTAGCTCATTAAATTTACCACACATGTTGCTTGCACCGTCGTATCCTTGACCACGTATATTTTCCTCATTTAGATCATACTGAGCTAGAATCTTCGATATCCCATCTTTCAAAGTTTGAGAACAAGTATCACTAACACTTACAACTTTGAAAAACTGTTCTCCACAAAGTGTAAGATGATTGCCAT